>JAAGAY010148338.1:0-32608 GCA_011801015.1 Ardeotis arabs
GTCCGTCCGTCCGTCCAACCTTCCCCAAACTTCGACGGGGCGGCCGCCGGCGGTGCCTACGAGTTTAGGAGCGGCGCGGCATGGCGGGGGGCTGCCGGGCACGGGGCGGGGGGGCTTCTCCCGGGGGGCACCGGCGGCTGCTGGGCGGTGCCGGGCCGGGCGGAGCGCGGGCAGCCCGGGGCCGGGCCGGGGCCGTGCGCGCCGCGCTCAGGTCCGGCTCCGCGCGGCGGCGGCGGCGGCGCGGGCGCGGCGGCGCGGGGCGGGCGCCGGCCGCCCTACCATAATTCCTCTAAAGCAGGTGCAGCCGCTTTCTCCGCCCGCCCCCTATTCCTCCTCCCCTGGCTGGGGAGGGGGGCACGCACCCCCTGCCTGCGCTTTTGAGGAGGGGAGGTGTCATCCTCCCCACTCCTCCAGTCTCTTCCCCTCGTTAACGCCTGCGCTAATTGCTTCCAGCGGTGCGCTGGGGCTGGGTGGGGGTTTGAGGGAGGGAAACTGAGGCACAGCTGTGGAGTGCTGAGGGGACACACCCTGCCCGCCCACCCATCCACCCACCACGTGCACAGGGCAGAGCCAGGACAGAGCCACTGAGCCCGTTTTACCCTGTTTGCCCCCGATGGGCACAGCAAGGTACAGAGCTCCTTATGCCAGCAGCCCCCCTCTGTGGCACCCCAACATCCCGTCCCACCCACACGGAGAGGGTCCCCAGAGCCCCTGGGGGAGCAGAGCCTGCGTCAGGGTGCTGGACCTAAACCAGCATCTGGATACTGGACCCAAACATCTGGATGGAGGCTCTAAACCTCTGTGAGGATGCTCGACCCAAACATCTGGATGGAGGCCCCACGCCTCCCTGAGGATGCTGGACCCAAACCACCGCTGGGGCCACCTCTGAGGAGGTCGGGGAGAGCAGCCGGCTGCAGGGGAGGGCTCGGCGCTGAGGCTGGCTCGGAGCGGCAGTTTGGGAGGTGACGTTCCCACCTGCCGCAAGGACCTGCACGGGTTTAGGTCCAAAAATGGTCCAAATGGTCCAAATCTCACGTGCAAGGAGTGAAATGAAGTTTTTTGTGAAGTGTCAAAGCTTCAATAGCACCAAAGTGTGACCACTCTACGCTCTCCTTTCTTTACTTCAAAAATAGCTTTTTTGAAATTTCCATTTTATGGACAGATAAAATAGTTTTAAAAGGTGAAATTGGAATGAAAGGTATTTCAACCTACCTAGATTTCTTTTTCCTATAGTTTAATCTTTTATAGGAAAACTGGTTTTTAAAAAAAATAATTTGTTATTGAATGAAAAGTCTGTACCTGGGAATTTCTGTGTGGTGGAAAAGCTGGTTCCTCTCGTGGGCTCAGCAAAGATCCCGCCAACCCATCAGTTTTGCCCCCCCCCCAAATCTTCCCTCGAGAGGATAAAGGGGACGAGGGCGAGGGCAGGACTGTCCCCTGTGCTGCTCCTAGCCTTAAACCCAGGTCTGAACCCGACCCTTAGGAGGCCTGGGATTTTCTGGAGGGCTCGGCGTGTCTTCAGGCGGCTCCAGGGTTCCCATCGGACGAGTGTTCACCGCACACCCACTTCCGCTGAATCAGGTCCCGGTGGCAGGAGCCGACTTTCTTGGAAGAGGCTCCCCAAAGCCAGTTTCTTGGAAGCGTGGTTCGCCAGCACTGGTGCTGCGGGCAGGGCTCCCTGCCATCCAACTTTTCCTCAAGGAGGGACAGCTTTCCCCATTCCCTCGCAATGAAAAACCAGATTAAAAAAAAACCAAAAAAATCCATCCAGCCAGGCCTCTCTGCTCTCCCTGGCTTCGGCGAGGTTTTCTCCAGGGGATGTCCTGCACGGGTCGGGTGCAGTGCATGCGGCCCCTGGCCTGGGTGGGAGCGGATGGTGGGCAGCGCGATGTTTGGCGTGGCAAACGCCAGCCTGGTATCCGTGGCGTGGCACGAGCCACCCTCTCCCAGCTATCCCGGCAGCTACCACGGATGTGCTGCGGGAAGGAGAGCGGGCGACCCCTCGGATCCGTGGCTGAGGTGGCCGAGTGTCACCCACGGGACCTCCCTCAGCAACCGGCCGAGGACCCCGCAGCCACCGCTGTGGAAGCATCTTTTTCCTTAATTTAGCTATTTATTGACTCAAAAGGAAAATTTAAAGGGGAGAAGCTTTCAGAGCCCTTTCTGCCCTTAGAATTTGGAGACGCAGGACACCCCAACCCACTTCAGGGCTGGGCGCCACACGGGAAGCAAAGCAGCTTTGATTCCCCCTGGCTCAGACCAAGGGGAATTGAATTCCTGGCTCAGGAATTCCCTCCTGCCACATCGCAAACCCAGGAAGCGTCGGCAGCTCTGAGACCGGTGTGATGAGTTTGCTCCCCACGCACGGGGGGGCAGCCCCATGGGGATTCGCCGCCCTCCCCTGCCCCGCCGTTGCTCCCGGGGGTAGCCCTGACCCGCAGCAGCCAAACGAAGGCACCGCAAGTCGCTGCCTGCCCCCGGCTGGGCTGAGACGATCCTCTGAAGGTGTTTTTGTGGGTTCAAGGAGGTTTATTTCCCTCCCAGATACAAAAAGTTTTCCTGTTTGCCTCCCCAAATTTATACCTTAACACCCATTGTTTTGACTTTACGAGTTATTCACCCAAATATCAGCCTGTGAAAAACAGAATATGTATTTTTTTAATCCCAAACTGGCACTTTTCTGAGTGAAAAACAGCTTTGAGCGCCGAGCCTCGCCAAACCTGCGCTTGCCCTCTTTCCTCGACGTAAGAAAAGCCCCTTTGAAGACATCAGGCAGCATCCGAGCAGGGAGGGTTTGCACAAAAAGACACGGGCAGCCTTCCACCAAGGGCAATTTGTGAACTGAGCCTGGCCCAAAGATCCCTCTTTGTTCATCCGTGTCAGCCGGAAAAAAAAAAATAGGAGCGGGCAGGAATCTGGGTGAGGAGATGCGGCTCGGCCAGGCTTTGCTCGGGGTTTTGTACGACACCCGGCTCGGTGGGGTTTGGTCTCCAAGGTCTCCAGCCGTGGCTGGAAAATTGATGGCCACGGGGACATCAGGGATGGTGCAAGGGTGGCCGGGAGATTCCCAGGAGGATGACAGCAGGAGAGACCATGGATGCTCATGCTACAGCACTGATCTCCCAGAAGACAGAGGGGAAGGATAAAAGGAAGGGAAAACCTGTCTGTGTTCTGCAACAGGCAAAGCTTTGGGCACAGAGCATCTCCAAAGGGCACAGCAGGGGCAGGGGGGTTTACAGCTCTCGGATGAAAAGTTTTGCACCATGTCTGGTTATAAAGCGCTGAGCCACGCGGCTGGGGGACCAGGAGCTCACGGGGGGTCAGTGACAGGTCCTGAACGCGGTGTCCGTCAGCTCTTCTAGGAAAACCACACGTGCCAGCTCTTCTGAGCTCATCCTCACTCTAACGCCTCTGTGATCCATCCCCAAACTCTTATTTGTGGGAAACTTTTTCCTGTCAAAGTTTATTTTTTCTCCTCCAGAAAGTGTCTGCTCCTCTAACCAGAACATTGAAAACCTTGAAAAAGTGAATATTTTCTACCAAAGTTTTTCGATCTCATGGTGACCTGGAATGGAAACATTCTCCGTTTGCTGTAAGGGTGACAGAAAGCTGAAATCTTCCATGGCAAAGGCCAGTTTGGGTTTGTTCTAGATCCCACTCAAAAAAATCCATATTTGATGATGTGAACAAGTGCCCTGAACTCCTCTGCCTCCTGCCTTGTCTTGGATTCTCCCCTCCCTTCTTTCAAGGCAAAAGAAAGAAAAAAACAGACGGAAAGAAGAGAAAGAAGAAAATTGGGAATAGGAAAATAGACAGAACAAGGGAAGGAAGTTATTTTTCCCCTTCCAGAGCAGTGTTTTGGGGATGGAGCTGTGTGTTGACATAGCTAAGCCCCAAATTCCCATCCCATCCAAGGTGGAAATTTCAACAGATGTGCAGAAAAGCTGGTTTTCCGCCCAAAACACACCGGCCATTTTCAGGCAGTTCTTGCAGCACCCTGTGACTCTGTGGTGCCCGGCAGTGCCCAGCCCCGCACCCCGCTCCCTTGCCTCCCCTGGGGTCCGGGGCTGAACCCCTCCTTGGGGTTCATCTCAGCCGCGTTTGCCCCCAGCTGCCCTCCCGGGCGCCATTGTGGGATGCACCCATCGGCGGGCGAGCGGAGAAGGGTGCAGGACCAGCCCTTCTCTCAGGACAAACCCGCGGCTCTGGGCGCTGCACCCATGGCCAGCCCAGGGCTGGGGAAGCTGGGGGTTCCCAAGGAGGACCCCCCCCCCAGAACCCTCAAGGGATGATGCCAGCGTGGCCGCACGCCTCACTCAGCCCGTGCTCACAGGCCGCCCCAGCGCCCGGAGGAATCCGGCTTTGCCCAGACGCGCTGGCGGGGCCGCGGGCCGACGCTGCGATCTTGGACCCCGCTCGCCTCTTGCGTAAGGCAAAGAAATGATGCACGGAGTTACTGTAAGTGATGAGAGGCTCCTGGCTCCCTTTTAAAGCGACAGACTGCTGTCTGCCCGGGGTCCGGCATCGCTCCCCCCTGCCCCGGCCAGAAAGCCCCACGGCATTTCCCCAGGCAAGCAGCCCCCCCAGGGAGGGGGGATCCTGGACACCCGTGGGGGCTGGCAGCCCTGCGCCGGAGCTGCACGCAGAGCCGGGACGCGGTGGGGAAATGTTGCGGGGGGTCAGCATCTCGGGCTCAGCCGCGGAGCCCACGCAGGGGCTCTGCAGCCCCTCTGGCTTGTGGCTGTGCTGTGCCTCAGTTTCCCCTATGGGCACAGAGGGTCCGACAGACCGGGCTCCGCTGAGCTTTGGTGAGCTGAAGTTAAAGGAGAGACAGTGGCAAGGCGAAAACACCGGCGCCTGGGTGTGCTGCTCCCACCCACGGAGAAAAGGCTGTGGCGTGGGGGGTCTGCAGACAGTGACCAATTTTCCTCTGTGCCTGCAAAGCCTCAGCGCAGGAGGGGAAGGAGCCTGCGAGTGGAGGGGCTGCAGATCGCCCTGCCCACGCGAGCCTCCCCGCCGACCTGGCCCCGGGGTGCTGCAGCATCCGCGACGGAGCCGTACCCTCGGCTTGGAAGCCCGTGTGCCGTGCCGTGCCATGCCACATCGTGCCGTGCCATGCCACCAACACTCGGAGACACAGGACCCCTGGCTTCTCCCCACCAGCATGTGCCATGGTTTAGTTTTCTGCTTTTTTTTTTTTCCCTCCTTTCCCCTCTTCTCTTCTTTTTTCACTGATCTGCTTTTCAAATAACATTACTCATCCAGAGCAGGACGTCTGCGTTCACCGCTCACGGTGCTTGTCTGCCTTGTTTCCTTCGGGGAGATGCTTACCCGCACGCGGTGACTACTTGTCTGAGTCGTCACGGTGCCGAGCGGCGGGGATTACTCACGGTGTAAGGTTTGAGGAAGGAGGGGGGAGGCCAGATTTGGCGCTTTGTCTGCAGTTGTTCATTTCTCGCTCTTTGATATATTATTTTTTTCCCTTCTCTCTTTCTTCTTCTGCCAGCGCTCTCCATCCCGGCTCTCTGAGCTCCCTCCTCCTTGCTTTTACACGGGGGCCGCAGTATCTGGCCGAATCCCCGTGGGATGTAAAATGACCTTTGCCGTGCTGCCCCACGGGGACAAAGCAGTCCCCTGTCCCCTTGCACCCATCCGGGAGAACCACTCCCTCCCTTTGGGACCCCCTTCTCCCTGCTCTGCCCACTGCCACCGGCTCTGCCCGCTCCACGGTTGCCCATTTCCGCTCACTCTTGGCCCAACTTTCCCCTCGTCTCTGCCACGATGTCCCCACCCAGCCACCGCGGCACAAACCGCTCTGCCCAAGCCGGACCGGAGCTGACCCCGATGTCCCCCCAATTGATCCCCCAAAAACACCCAAACCTGATGTGCAAAATCTCAGCGATCACTAGGTGTAATAACATCACGAAGAGGGGGAAGAAACAGCACCCAGAAGGTGGGAGATCCCTATTTAACCCCGGGGGCTCGGCCGTGCTCCCGAAGGGCTGGGGTGGGAACGACGGCGGCCGCGACGCCGGGGCACAACCGCCGGTTCAAGCGCGTGCTTGGGCAGAGTCAACAGCAAAACATTTGGGACACGCTCCTTCCCTTCTCCAGGCACAACTGCGGCGGATCAATGAATATTTTAACAAAGAAATATTTCATTAAAGGACTTGATTGCTTAATGAACTGTCCCTGCGAGCCATCAAAATGCAATGGGGTTTTTTTGTTTTTTTTTTTTTTCCTCCCTTCAACGAAGGCGAAGATTCATATCACGAAGAACGGGCTTATCAAATTACCGTAATAGCCTGTGTAGACCAAGCCCGCGGAGTGGCGCGGGGAGGCCGGGGGCTGCCTCACGCCGGGGACGCGGCTCCACGTACTCTGCGGGTGCCTTTAGGCGACACCGAACAAGATGGGACCAGGCTGGGGTCCCCGGGCACCGCCGCAAAACGATCCGTAAATAACAGCGGTCGGGATGGTGGGAGGCAGGTCTGCTTTCCTTTGGGCTGCCAATATTTGAAGGGAAGGAAAATTATCCGTCTTTTTTTAGCACATCCAAAGAAAATCATGATAAAGGGACAGCACCTGGCCCATTAAAAACCAGTTCTGGTGTCTGAACCCACAAATCCAGCAAAGCTCTGCTGGGTCAGCACCGGGGCTCCAGACTCTCATTTGGGTGATTAAAACGGAATGGCATCCAAAAACGTAATGGTCTCTCTCTCATCGACACTGTGTGACGAACACAGCCGAGTGCTTCCCATCCCTCCTGCTGCTTCCCCAGGGCTGCTGGGCAGGACATCATCCTCATCTTCCTCATCTTCCTCTTTCCTTTTTAAAGTTTCCATTGCATCGCCTTTTGGAAGTTTATTAACGAAATTATTCCCATTCAGGTTCCATAATGGCTCCGCTTATGCCGGGGCTGCTCCGCGGTGCTCGCCGGGCTGCGGGGCCGGGCACGGCTGGCGGGAGCGGAGTCATTAGCGGGTGGGAAATGAACGATAACCTGACAAGAAACGACCAATTTTCCATCAATTAGAGCAAAGCCTCTTTTTGTCTTTTTGTAAAATTAAGTTTTGCTGACTGGTGATTACTTTAGTCTGATGACAATTCATTAAAATTTACACGAGGAGGATGCTAACAGCGCAGCCGGGAGGAGGAGGAGGAGGAGGAGAGGGAAAGGTGGCGAAGCAGCCGGTGCTGGGTTGCAATGGACTCGGACAGAAACGCGGGTTTGGAGGCGAGCTCCGGGGTCAGGACCTGGCCCAGGCGCTGCTCCGGCAGCAGGACGGGACACGGAGGAAGAGGGAAGCAGCCCCCGAAAGCGGGGCGGCAGGAAGCCATCCCTGCTTGCTCTCCGGTGGGAGCACAAAAGCGCTTTGTCTGGGGCCGGAGTTCAGCTTCTCGCGCCGCTTCCCCCACTGAGGGTCCCACCGCCGTCCTGCTCCGGCGTGAGGACGCTGCGGCATCACTGGGTCCAACACCAGCCCGGGATCCCGGCCAGGGCCACAGAGCAGCTCCTGTGACCCCGGGGACAAGAAGGACACGTGCCAGCAGCCCTCACGCGTCCCACGCCTGTGCCTGCTGGCCCTCGGGCCGGCTCCCCGGCCCCTGCAGAGATGCTGCTGGTGGGGAGCCTTTAAAAATGGAGTCAAACCATGGATCAGGCCTCCTCATCCTCATCTCATTCCCAAAACCAAAGACACAAGTTCCTCAGGCTGCTGCTCTGTTCGCACACACCGTGTCCGTGCTTGAGCTCCCTAATCCTACGGGAGCTCCCCTCAACCATCCTCCACACTTTGGGAAACTTTTCCCAGGTGAGCCTAACCCTAAGACTTCACTTTTATTTACTTATTTGTAAATTTTTTCCCAATGATTCCAAACCTGGCGCTGCTCCGCGCTGGTTTTCTGCAGAAAGGCGCTGCCTCTGCAATCCCTTCCCGGGGAAATGGGCAGGGATTAGCTCATCGGACAGCGATTGTGAAAGCCGAGCGAGTATTTACTGTAAGAGGGCTCTGGTTCAACAAGGCGGGCGTCGAAGCGCTAAGTCAACGGGGTGGGAGTACGTGCTCCTGCGCCGGGCTGAATCAGAGGCGCAGCGGCCCCGAGGTCGCACCCGGATAAATCCCCATCCTGCAGCCGGGCAGCTGTGGCCGGGCTCGAAGGATGCAAAGATTCAGTAGGAAAAAAAAGTCAGGTTCTCACCAGGTTCTTTTATTTTTCTTCCCAGAAAGGGGTGAAGTCTGCAATTGGCTTGAGCTGGATCTTTTAACAGAACCCAACTGGGCATACTGGGTAAATACAGGGGTGATTGTCTCCGTGCGCTGTTTTGTCACTCTGTTTACAACTTTATTTGGGAGGGGATTTCCACAAAAAGCCGTAAAAACTGGGGTTTCCCACTGAAAAGCTTTTCATGTTCTTTCATGACCTTTCTTCAACAACGACCTAATTTCCTCCAAACTCTGGCACAGCCTATTCCTGAGGTGGGAGGAGAAGTGGCATTCAAAATTGGGTCAGTTTTCATTAAAAACACATCCATTTACTAACAGTTTTTCGTTTGTCGGAAGGACTCGGACGCGCTCAAACTGCCGCTCGGCGCAGAGAGGGTGGCTGCTGCTCCGGACTTGAGAAATGGGTTAATCTTCATGGGAAATCACTCGTCACCGCTGTTGATGCTCAAGGACTTTCTGGCTCTTAGCTCAGACCTTTCTCCCCCGAAAGGCTCTGACGAGCGCGGTGCCTCGCTGCTACGCGGTCCCTGCGATGACTGCGCCTTCCCGAGGGTCCTGCGCTGGGCGCTGGGTGCTGGGTTGAAGGACCAGGGGGGGACAGGGGCTGCAGGAAGCCGGGCCGTGGTGGTTGCGCCCGCGTCGCGTGCGTAACTTTCCCACCCAGAGCTGCATCTTGGCCAGGGCGGCTGGAGTTCAGCCGTGCCCCGGGGAAGACGCAAGAGGGAAAGGCGAGAGCAACCGGGAAGATGAAGCATCCCATGCTCTGACCTAATTCAGAGCCTAATCCAAAGCCTGCCCTAATCAGGGGGATCTGAATCTTAAAGCCTGATCCACCCCCTCCCCAGTAAAGCAAAGGGGAAAATGCAGCGGGATTCGGGAAACGGGGGCCAGCTGCCGCGCATCCGCAGAGGCACCTCGGTGGGGATGCCAGGGAGCAGGGCTCCGGGTGTGGGAAGGGGCCGCAGCCTCGGGTCTGGTCCCCGGAGAGGTGAGAGCTGCGAAACTTCACTTTCTGGAGCCGTTCAGGACGGGACGGGAGGGAAGATGCACTCAGAGAGCGGCAGAGCCCGCGGTTCAACCCTGTGAAAGCCAGCAATAAAACTGGCTGGAAACCGAGCGAGGTGGAAAGCGAAGCGAAGCAAAGCAAAGCACCCGGCTCTCGGATGCGTTCCTGCCACCGCTTCTCAAAATGTGCAAATTATGCAGCCATTTCACGGGACACTTAGGAGCCAATCTGCAACGCGGCTCAGGGGGGAAATTGGGCACATAATTCCCCTGGACAATAACTGGGACCAGCCCCGCTTAACTCCACTCCCATCCTGCACCCAGTTCACGCTCACCCAGGGGAGGATGCTGCGGGCGCCGGGGCCACGTGCCCGCATCCCACCGTACCCCACTGCTGGCGACGAGGCCGCGAGGACCAGGGGGCTGGCATCCCGTGCACGGCGGCGGCTGGCGGGGCGCACGCCGGCTCGCACGCGCGCCGCGCACCGCCGGGCTGCGGCAGCCCGGAGCACAGTGGCAGCAGGCTGTTCTCATTACAGCCCAATGAGGCTGTTTACTCACCCAGCTGGAGACAGTTAGAGAGTGATAAATAATGAAAGAGAAAACATGATTTTCCCCTCTGTGGTTTCTATTTGTGTAACCATATGTCACAGCTCAATACGGCAGCGTTTTTTTCTGCTTTATTCAGGAAAGAGTTGATTTTTTCCACAGAGCGGCTATTTTTTTCCCAACATCTCTTTTTTTTTTTTTTTTTTTTTTTTTTTTTCGGTGCAGCAACAAAAGTATTTCTGTTTGTTCTCCTGTGAAACTCACTCGTATCCAGTCTCCTTAAAGTCTGGCTTGTCCCAGTAACTGTGGAGGTTTGATGGGACTCTTCTCAGCTTCTTTTCAAATACCTGCCACAGGGCTGCAGGGAGAAGAAACAGCTGAGAGCAGCCTGGTGAAGGAACACCCTGCGTGAGGGCTGCGAGAAGAGCTGAGCCTGCGGCTCTTGGGCTGCAGGAACGTTGTATGGGGGGATAAAACACACCGGAGTTTTCCCCGGCAAGGGAAGGGAGGGTTAGATGAGTACTAACCGGGATATTTTTACAAGCAAGGTGCTCTGAGCGCTTTGCAAGGGTGACAGAGCGTTGCTCCTGCTGTTTTGCAGGTAGGGAAACTGAGGCACGGCGTGCTGCAGAGGCTTCATCCAGGCAGTGAACCTGCAGCGGCAGAGTCCAGCACCCCGCGCACCCCCAGCACCTGCGCCGCTCCGTCCCGGAGCAGCAGAAGCGGAATTTCGACCCCGGGGAGAAGGGGCGGACAGGGGGAAGGAGGCAGCCCAGCAGGCGAAGGAGAAGATCCCAGACGAGCGCGGCTCTTTCCCCCGGGAAAAGCTCTTCCAAGGCACAGCCCGGGCTGGCGTCGAGGAGAGCTCGGCGTGCGTACCCAGCTCTGCCCGCCTGCCGCGCGGGCCCTGGGGTGGGCAGGTCCCTGCAAGGCCCCTCTCCCTTCCCGCCGGGCACCGCACATCTTCCTCCTGCAATCATCCCCCCGGCTTCCCCCAGCGCCGCACCTCGGCTGCCGGCGTCTCTTCTCCTGCCACGGCCCCGGAGCCGCCGTCTATTGTTCGGAGGTCTTGGCACGCTCCGCTGATGAGTTTCCCCTCGGAGCGCTCTCGGCCAGGGGCGTGCGATGTATTTTTTTGCCCTAGCAAGTTCTCCGGCTTCATAACATCCTCTTCCCGCAAGATACATCGTTTGGGGAGAGCAATTATCCCAGTGACCTCATCCATGTCTGCGGCATGAGGTCACCAACGTTCGGGGAGGCGCGCACCTAGCCCAGTCCAAACGGGGTGTGCCGGCGAGCTCGGCTCAGCCCGATCCGGCATTTGGGCTCAGTCCAGAGCCGAGGAAACTGGCAATTAATCGTGGCATAATTCCCAGAGGCCAAATCAGGTACCTGAGCGCAGGCTCGGTGGGATGGGTGTAAGAGCGCAAGCGGCACCGATTACCAGTATCCCTGCCTGATGTGCTGTTGTGGGTTCTGGGGAGCTGTGCCGGGGCTGAACGTACCCCTTTGTCCTGAAATAGCACCAAGTATCGTACCCACCTTGTGCAGATCACCCAAAATGAGACCACCAACCCACCGCTCCACCTGCCTTTGACGGGGCGCGGGTCCCGTTACCTCGTGTGTAGTCCGTGGTGCGTACACGGTGCTAGCTACTGGCTGGTTTGGGGAGAGACTGGTATTTCACCGGCTGGACCAGCATCCTCCAGCTCTCAGAGGGGAGGTCCCACCAGCGAGCCCCTTGTCAAAAATGTGCTCAAATTCACCCAAAAGCCAGCTGTTACCCCGACTGGAGCCACCACGTCCCAGCAAAAACACCCGGCTCCCAGTCTGCACCACACGCCGAGTGCCTGAACACTCCTGATGTTGATGGAGTTGTCTGTTTTTAGAGCAATTTAACCCAGTAAAATCAGTATTTTCTTGCTTCAGGTCACGGCGAGCTCTCTTTGTAGGGCTCGAGCTGAAGATTAGGGGAAGACGGACCGGGCTGGTTCCCCTGACCCCCCTCCTGCCCCAAAAATTTTTACAAGCAGCCCCAACCTGCTCCTCAGGCCTCCAGCTCCTGCTTCTCTCCCCACAAGCATCAAAAAATAAGAGCTGGGGACTCGGTGCGGGTTAATTGGGGTTATTTCATATTAAAGCCCCTTTGCCGTTGTAACCCAAACCTTTCCTGTGCAGAGTCCGCGGCTTCGCCGTGCATTGTCACACCTCTCTCAGGGTTTTGGATGTTGTGGATGCTTCCTCCGCCAGCTCCCGCAGCCCCGGGTGACTCTCCTGGCCAACGCGGGACATGCCACCTTCATACCTGTGTCACCTCCCGCTGCGAGCCACATCAGCCAGGAGGTGACGAACCCCAAATCCTCTTGCCCTCCTGTTGAAAACCAGTGTGGATGCCATCCTGGAGACCACCTGGATGGCATCGGGAGGTAGCCTGCAGCTTCTGGAGACGATGTCCATCAGCTGGGAACCGTATCTAACGGCGACATCAAACCAGTTGACTCTGGGTAACGTTTCTACCTACGGATCTCACGTCTCTGGGCTTCCAGCCCCCACGCCAGACGGCGGCCGTGCCAGGAAGCACGAGGGCTCTCCGTGGCTTTTTCCACTCCTGGCTGTGCAAACACCCAGCCCCTGCTCCCACCGGCTGCATTCACCTCCGCACCCCTCTCCGCCCCCGCTCCTGCCACCCAGCCCGGCACCGCCTGGGTTAACGGGAGGCGGTTGGATGGAAAAGGCCCTTTTTTTTTTATTGTAAAGCAGATACAGAGAAGGAAAAGCGCTAGAATCGTTTATCTGGCTCACAGTTTCGCTAATGCCCTCGGCTTTGGGCCAACGTGAGATATTACGAGGTAAATCGGCCAAGTCATGCTACACAAACATTTCAAAAAAGAAAGATATTTTCAGGCTCTTGCAGGAACCCAGCGCCCCCCCCCCCGCTCCACGTCGGGTTACCGCGGGGTTCGGCCGGGTTCGTACCCCACTTTACCTTGATCCGTGGGTGTTCAAAAAGAACTTAAGCTGAAAGATAGCGCTCAGATTTGGCATGGGGCTTGCTTGGGGTTGCAAACACCTCGGCACCGGCCGGGCACCTTCCACCTGCGGGCACCCGCAGCCCACCCGCGCGCCCAGGATGCTCTGCCCTCGCCGAGATGGGAGCAACGCGAAGGAGAAGGGAAGAGCAGAGGGCAGATCTGGAGCTGGGCAGCAAGGGGAATTTCCCATGGGAGAAAAAGCCTTTGTGGCCCTGGATAGAGAGTTCTTTCCTCTTAAGCCCCCGGGACTCGCCGTACACCTCAGGGTCTCCTGCATCAGGCATCAGCAACTCCAAAAAAATAAAAAATTCTTGCCTGGGTAGTGGGCACAGTTAGCTTTTTAGGTTAATAACGGACTTTAACTTCCCAGGAACTATGTATGTTCAACAATATATACATATTTTTTATTGCTTACAACATTTAAATGGATGGGTTCTTTGTTACTTATTAAAGGGCCATCAGAAACGTCTTTCCACTCTTGTTCCTGTGTCTTGAGCAGTTCATTAAAATGCCCACCTTTCCTGCCATAAAACCCACGTACGCAGGCTAATAAAATCCCAACATGGACTATTAAAGTCCCCATATACAGAATTTAAAAAAAAACACCCGCCGCCTGTACTCCAAGTGCCCACATAAAACACAGTAAAAGCTTTGTGCTGCCGCACCGGCACCCACGGCAACAGCGATTAAAGCCTGGAGAGAAGGTGCCAGTGCCAGGGGATGTCCCAGGTGGGTTTAGCACAGGGATGGACCCTCCCCATTGGCATCGGTGGGGGGGGGCAAACCCCACCCGTGACCGTGTAACTGAGCTCTGTCTTTTTTCCAGCCTGAACATCCCTAAGACACCGCTCCCTCCCTTACTGTGATGCACAATGGGTTTGTGTGGGGAATCCTGGGGGCTCCCAACACCTGGGGTCCCAGGAGCTGCCACCACATCCTACATCATACTCCACCACTTCCCCACCAGGAGCCGATGGGGAACAGGGAAGGGTGGGCACAAGGAATTGCCAGCCCCCCCCAAGGCAAGAGGAATGTCTGCTGGGGAGTTTGCAGCTCAGCTTGGTTGGTTTTTATTGAGGAAACTTGCCTGAACGGGGAGCCTGTGGCTCGCAGTTGTGGAACAGTTTTGGTTTTCCACCCACCCGCAGGCAGAGGTGTTTGGATTTGGGCTTTTGTGCCACCCGAAACCCCAAACCCTGCAGCGATCCAGGTCCTGAGCTGTTACTGCAACTGGATGTAGCCGAGCAAGAAGATTTCAGCCTGCAGGCTATTTGCTTTCCTTCCCCATCTCAGAAGATGGAAGCAAGACAGGCTTGGTTCAGGTCTCCGCACCATCTGCTCCCAGTGTCACACAAACAGGGCAGAGCTGGTGGCACCTGCCCCTCTGACACAGGGCTGGGACAGCCACTCTGGAGAAACCCCTTTGCTCTCCGGTAACTGATCCCCACCCCAGTCGGGCCGTGGGCTCGCTCACGCTGGGGTTGGCCACGTGGGTGGGCGAGCTCCTCCAGAGCCACCCTGGTCCAGCAATGTGTCCATCACCAAGCACTTACAGCTACCCATCGATGGTGGGTTGGGCAAAATACTCCAGCGCATCATTACTGTAACAGCCAACAGCAAAACCAGCATGCGCTGTACTGGTTTCATCTCCCTCACTGGGCAGCAGCACCCTCTCCCTGCCCACCCTTCGCTGCTGGAGCATCCCCCCTCACAGCATCACAATCCTGCCTGCATCCCCCCCCCAGGGAGCTCGGGCGCTTTGCTGGAGGGCACGGAGTGAATCATCCTGAACCGCAGAAATCTCCGAGTCCTCTTTAGACGTCCCAGGAGGAGGCAGATCTGAGGGAAGGTGGCGGAGAAGATGCCTGCAGCAATGTCAGTGCTAGAACAGCCAGGCTGACAGGATTCAGAGCGGGGATTAAGGTTGGGATCAGGGATGCGGGGAAAATGAAAAAAAGGCTCTGGCTTTCAGGCAGGCCTCCGCCGTGTTTGTCTTCTTGTTTGCTCGGGAGGAGGACGGGCTCCTGGCTTTAAAAGGCTCCTGATCACTTTCCTGAAGAGACTGGGGCTCAAATCCAGAGACATCTGCAAGGGGAGCGAGAATGTGGTGGGCACACCGGGACATCCTTGGTGCAGCTGGACGGGGGGCAGCAGGGAGAGGCCAGGCAGACCCAACGCTGTCCCGCAGGAGGATGTGCTGAGCAGCCCTGAGTGCTGGGGAAATCCCTGCCGAAATGTCACTGTTCCACTTCCCGAACAAACCATTCCGGCTTCCATCCTCCGCAGCTCTTTCTGGCCAGGACATCCCTGCCTTCCTCCCGGGCAGGGGCAGCAGGCACCCAGGGAGGTGACAACTTCCTTACCCGCTGCAGATCCCTCTGCTCTAAGGTGCCGTTTTTCTGCACGTGGAAAAGCGGAGCCACTGCCTCTCCCCATGCTCCAGCCCCCGCTAAAAGCAGGGCCACGGGCGATAGGAACCTCGAGGTGAGGAAGAAAGGAGGAGGGAAAGCCAGGACGATTGTTGAGGTGCTGTCCCCTGCTCGCTTTCCACCATTGTCACCAAGAAATGACCCAACTGCTTGTCACCCAGTGTGACACTGTTTCCCCTGTCATTTCTCCAGAAAGGGGCTGCGAGGCGCTTGCACCCCCGCAAGCAGAACTGGAATTTTACCTTTTCCAGACGCTGCTTCGGGGTCCTCGTCCTCCTCCAGCCCTGCCAAGGAGCCCAGAGCAGCCCCCAAAGGGCAGGTGCTCAGCATTTCTCCTGGCTGAGCTGGGGAAGAGGGGAGACAGCAAAAGTTTGATGCCAGCAAAAGCAAAACCTACTAAAAATTGCATTTCCAAGAAGAAAAAGTCCCACTCGCCTCTGACCCAGCCAGAGCAGCTGCAGGTCCCCGGCCAGGCTCAGCCCTCCCCGGGCTGGAGCAGGGACCCCCACGCATCCCCAGCCCGCTCGTGTCTCTGGGGGAAGGAAGGTGCAGGGTCCCCCCAGAGCTGGTGGACCCCAAACACTCTCCAGAGCATCGTCGGGGGCTGCTTTAATCCACAGGCTCCACAGCCACCCCCTGTCCAGGCAATATTTCCCGTCAAAGCCCATCTGGACTCTCTTCCCTTCAGCCTCTCCTCCTCTTTCTTGCCTATTTTTCTGTGTCTCTTATCTCACACAGACCATTAACGTCCTCCCCAGTGCTGCCCACCCTCCTCCCTGATGCTCCTTCGCAGGTTTTCCCCGTGGTTCACACCAACGGCCGTGCGCGCACGCCTTGCTCGCGCAGCGGCCCGAGGACGCAGAGCCCCACGCAGCCCTGAGCTGCTCACAGGACGCCCACATAGTTTAAACACTCAAACATCCTTCTCTGTTCTGCCACTCTGACTCTCTCATTTCGAAGCTCCCTCTTTTTTCCTGTTGAGATACAAAAGGCACCAACTTTTTCCTTCACATCCCTCTTTCCCCTTCTCCCCTCCCCATGATTCACAGCATCCAACTCTGTTTTCAAGGTTTTTTTTCTTCTTCTTTCCTACCCCTCTCCCTTTTTTTTTTTTTTAATTTAAGTTTTTCTTTTAACTTTCAAGGTCAACACGGACAGACAATGCCACCAGTGCCTGTTTGATATGTGAGCGCTATTGGCGTCCATTGCCACCGTTTCCGTGGTAACACAGTAACCATTAATTTTCAATTAAACTAGACAAAAAGCCCGATGACAGCTCCAGGTCTGCTGAAGATGTCAAGAATCCGTATTAATATACAGCAAGAGAGCGTAATTGTGTGTCCATCTTCCCGAGCAACGAAAATGGAGGGATAATTACCAGCTAGAAAGCCACTCTGTAATTTTGTTCTTACTGTCACCACAACCCTACATATTAGCATAAATTAAAAGCAGGGTTTATTGTTACCAAAGTGCATTGATATTTCCAACCTATTTTCTTCCTTTTAACTGTTTGTTGTTGATGAGTGACTCCTGGACACATGGTGGGTGAGCCCACAGGAGCAATTGAGATGCCAGAAAGTAACGGATGAAGCCATGCGATGCCACCCAGGTGGAGGGAAGGGAAGAGAAGCAAGATGATGCGCGGAGGTGGGCAGACATCCCGGATCGGTCCACAGCCCTCTTCCATCCTCCCGGTCCCATGCCCAGCATGGTCCGTCCCAGCTCGACTCCTCCATGGGCCACACGTCCCCACCGCCACCTCCTCAGGCTTCGCCTTGGAGCTGGAAGGGGTGTAAGTCCCCGACTGCCGCGCGCTTGGTGACAACCGCTGAATTCATGAATTTAAGTGAATGGAAAAAAGCAGGTTCCTTGTATCATATCCAGAGAAAGCTGTCCTTCAAAAGAAAATTTAGTGTAATTACCCTTAAGGGAGCGATCCTCACTCAGTCAGTCACAACACTGACCTGCTGCTAGGATCTGACAGGGAAATTACAGGCTGTGTACTCAACAAAAGGGGCTTCCTTCCTTCTTAGAGGAAGGATGAAATGCCGAGGTTTGAAAAGAAAAGTACTGGCTTCTGGGTTTAAAATCAGTATCCCGCACAGGGCTTTCCTTCACGCAGAAATTAGAAGAGGCTGGAGGAGAACCAAGCCAGGGAGGGCAACGGGCATTTTGTGGGCTGGAAAAAGACCTGAGAAGCTCCAAATTCCCACTGAGCGAAGACAGTGGTTTCTCAGGATTTGCTTTTGTGATTCGCAGCCAGGCGATGGGCACAGCAAAGAGGTCTGTGGCGGGTGAGGCTGGCACACCTCCGTCCTTCCGCAGAAGCGGCACCATCGTACAAAACCAAGCCAAGCCCCGTGCCTCTCCAGCTGCCAGTGCCTCAGCATCAAACCTGGTGGCTCGTCACGCAGAGACCCAAGGCTGGGGGAGTCACAAACTCCCTCTCAGACACTGTCACCACTCCACATGGGTACAGGCTTGGAGAATCCTCTGTGGCTCCTTCTCACAGATAAGGAGGGACCAAAGCCCTCTCTGATCCATCGGTTTGCATCTCCAGGAACTCAGATGGTGAATCCCCAGAAGACTGGGAAAGACAATCATAACATCTATGATTAAAGGAGATGGGGATTAGTCAGAATAAATTGATACTCAGAAAAATACACAAATAGATTATTAAGCAATCAATTTGCAAGCAGCTAAAAGATAACGGCGAGGAGATGGGCTTGTCTAGAACACCACGTCAAGGCAATTTCTTCCTGCGCTGAGGCAGCCGGCCCGGCTGAAACGGGGAAAGCGGCAGGCGCGACACGGGCTGACTCCAGGGAGGCTTTGGTGCCTCCTCCCTGATATTCTCATAAACAAATAAAGGTAACACAGCCTTGAGATGAAATCGTCACCCTGCAGAGGCACAGCTGGGTGGGAAACCGCACGAGGGGTTAGCAGCAGCTCGCTGTCGCATGAGAAGCAAAAAGCTGAACGATAACTTTTTTTGCGAAAGGCTGGTGAGCCAGCGGTGCGACAAAAAGTGAGATTTACATTTGAGCGCGAGCTTGGTAGGAACCAACACACTGCCTGGCGCAGAGAGGGCGAGAGGAGCTGCGGGGGGATGCTGCGGGGCTTCCCTCGTGGGGCTCAACCCGGTACCCAGCCCACATCACCTGCTGCCCGTGGGGAGGGAGAGCAGCGAACTGGAGCGAGTTCAAAGACGAGCAGAGGAGCAACGATAAGAGGTTTGGAAAACATGACCCATGAGGAGAGATTGGAAGAGCTGCGCCTGTTTAGTCTAGCCCGGAGAAGGCCAAGGAGGGCGATGGTAACAGCCTCACGGTATAAAAGGGGCTTTACTCACTGGTTTAGGGCAGGGAAAACTCTGTACAAGCATTCCGCAATAAGTGACCATGGGAGGTGACAATCTTTTTCATTAAAAGAAGAGATGAGAGGTGTTGATGCCATCTGCAAAAGACCTGACCTCGGAGCATCCTCTCCCAGGCAGCACTGCCCCAACTCAAGGGGAAGCTCGGGATGCAGAGCAGCACTGGGTGCTCAGCCCAAACTTGTCTCCAATGTCAGTGTCTGCAGTAGGATTAAAATGAAGATTTCCACAACAAACTTCGAGGTCCTTCACTAGCCAGGTGATCTGAACAGGCAGCTCATTAAAAAAATGGGGGTAAATACATTAAAAATGGCTATTTTGGCCAAATGGGAACATTTCCAAAGCAGGCCAGCTTTAGCAATCTTTTAGAGTAGAAATAAGGAGCAGGCTGAGAGCATCTCATCTGTGCAGCTCAGAAACAGAGGGGGGAGTTTTGAACAGCTTTGTTTGGAGAACATTTAGTGCCTCTAACACTTAAAAACATGACAACAGTCTTAAAAGCTCAAAACAGGATCACCTGATTTTCTGTAAACAAACCCCTCAGTCAGTTGAAGTTTTTTTTTTTCTCTCTTCCAAAGTCCAGTTCCTGCTAATAAAAAAAAAGTTTCTATTCTATTTGTGGATAGAATTTTCTTTTTAAATTGTGGGATCTGCACTGTCTGAGAATCTACATGATGTCTGCAAGAGCTGGGAGCCCCAACAACTCAAATACTCAAAACCAGACTCACCTTGCAGATCCAGTGCTGGAATGATGTGGTGACACACATGAACCCCATCCATCCCATGTGGAGTTATGGACCACGCTGCCCCAGAGGGTACAAACACCACTGCAGGGAGGGAGGCTCCATCCTTCTGGGGAAGCACAGCCCCACGACAGAGCCCCTTTTATCCAGCTGCCCCTGAGCTGCTCGTGCTGGAAGCTGCAAGCATTGGCTGGGCTTCAAAACACTCTGGGCCAAATCAGCCGACCTAAATTGGTGCCACTCCGCTGGCACCAGTGCTAAGATGCTGATTTAAGCCAGCTGAGGGCTTAGCGCTCAGCATTTCATTTCCACCTGACAGAGTCAGCTGTTTGCAGAATTTTCCCTTCACTTCCATGCCCAGCAGATGCGTAGGATGCTCTGACCCCAGGATCCATCCTAGAAGTGGCAGAAGGAGCCCTGAGCGCACCTGGAAGATGTGATGTGCTGTTGGGATCCCTCAGGATGAGGGGAGATGCTATAAGCGTTATTCAAATGCCCAGCTCAGCTGATGGAGGTTGCACACCCTCTCAGTCCAGGAAACAAGCCAAATTCTGCTTCTTGTCACAGAAGGGTAAATCTAGAGCAGGTCCCCTCTGACTGTGCCTCCTTCCCAGACACTGCCTGCTAAGCATCTAAGTTTTTTTTTTAGTTTGGGGGGGGGAAAGCCATTGGGATGATTTACAGGGGCAGGTCTGAAAGGGAAGGTGACAGAACCGGCTTGTCGCCAGAAAGTCTCTGCTCCCCTCTTTGCGGAAGCGCTCTCCCACCAGGCACGTGACTGACCCCCCCAAAACTGTGCCCATGCAGGAAGGGTCCCGGCACGGGACCCCACAGGTGCTGAGACCCAAACGTGGCCAGCAGTGATTGCAAGCAAGAAATGAGAGTATTGCTGCCTCGCCGGGGTGGTGCACAAGCCCCCTGCTCCCTCCATTCTCCCAGAATGGTCCCGTCTCTGGAATCACTGTGTCGGGGACATGGCAGCACGCTACGAACCACCGCTACTGCCCTACAGCCAATGTCACCTGAAACACAACACGCTGTTATTCAACTCGCCTTTTGCTTTGCTGGAAGGCTGTTTCCAGCTCAGGCGATGACTTTGAGCTTCCGTGTCAGCCCCGGGCTGCCGCACGGCCAAGGGCAATCTGGGCCGAGCTCGGCCCGTCTGCTTCCCAGGGCTGTGCATCCTTCCTTCCTCCCCTTCCCTCGGGGGTTTGTTTAGCTTGCAGGCTGTGCAAGGCGAGGAATCCCTCACCAGACATTTATCTACCCCGCGCCTGGCACGGCGAGCTCAGCCAGGACCTCCGCACGCCCCCGCACAGCAGGGAAACGCTGACGCTCACCCGAAAACCCTCACGCACCCTCGCACACCAGCCTTGGCTTCGTCCCCAGCTGCAGCCCAGGGTCCTGCTTGACATCCCCTCCAGACCCTCCAGCTCTCAAAACACCCCAGTTCATCCAGCCACAGCCAGCAAAGGGTCAAAAAGATCTCAGCCCTCCTTCCCCCCCCCGGATATAAATACCAGCCTACCAGTCGACACAGAGTACATACATCTTAAACAAACACTTGGCCGGGCTGTTTATCTCCACAGCCTTTAAACAAACTCTTTCAAAGGTTTCTGCTGATACGAGAGATTTACTGAAAACCATTCGCCCTTCTTAAAAGCCTCTCAGTTTATGCTGCTATGGGTGAAACGAATGGTGTTTTAGCCTGGAGTTTTCTGTCTTCTGACCGCATGTTTATTCTAGGGGCCACCGCTGGCTTTGATACGAGAGCAGCACGGACACAAATCTTTACGAGGGAAAATATAAAATAAACCCAGAAACTCCGTGTGTGCACGCGTGTGCGTGCACGTGTGTGTGTGTGGCACGGGTGGCGGGGACTGGGCAGCAAGGAGTGAATGAAAAGTTCCGTCCTTGTTAGTGTCACGCTTGGCATCTCCAGTCTGTGGCTCCAGCATCCCGCATTGCTATCCGGCAGCATCCATTATTCCCATGAAATTTTTCATCCCTGCAATCGGTGTGGGGCTCCCTGAGATGATGTATTTACAGCGGCTCTCAGCGTTGCCCGCCACGGACAGCTCAGCACCTCTGCGGGACACGCTGCCGTGCCGTCACGCCCATCGGTTCGCAGAGCAGGATTCATTAAACCGCTGGCGAAAAACGAGAAAAACGAGAGACATCAGAGTCACTGCCAGAGCTGCAGGGACGTCTGTACGGCCCGAGGCACCTCATCCGTTTCAGTGGTTTTCAGCCCCATTTCACAGGGGGGGAACCTGAGGCAGAGGGAAATGATGTGCTCAAGGACACTTGGTATGTAAATGGCAGGATTTGGACCTGGGTTTAAATACTAAATGGTCCTGCTTCAAGTAAGGCTGATCTGCGACTTCTGACTCCAACATAGGAAGAAGAATTGGGAGAAGACAGATTGAGAGTGCTTTTGGTGGAGCTGAGCTGTTTAGTGGGAAGAGCATTTGCCCACAATGCTTAGAAATCACACCTTGACTTTAACTGGGGCCTTTTGCATCTCACCCATGGCTTTGTAATGATTGCTCCAGGTTTAAACCAAATCCAGAGGTTCTCACAGAAGTTGGGAGGGCTTGTCAAGCTGAGGCCTCCTGAGACCTGGCAGTGTCAGCCAGCGATCACCCCAGGGATGGTTTCATGGCTGGAAGCCCCCGGTCCTCCTGCCCCCTCTGCAAGCAACCCAACAGCCCAGGCGACGCAGGGAGAAGAGCAGCACGTGGGGCGCAGGGCTGTCCCCGGGGTCCTGCCAGCCCGGAGGGCTGAGGGCGCTGGAGCAGGAAGGCTGGACGCAGCGGGATGTGCTCGGAGACGCTTGGGGAAGGGGAGAAGCAGAGCTGGCAGCCTGCGTGCTGGCTCCCGGCACCAGGGCTGGGGCAACCAGCAGGAGAAGTGGCATTTTGTGTCCTCACTTGTACCCCTGGATGTCCAGGACAGCTGCTGCAGAGAGGCTTTGTCTGCAGACTTTGATGGGCTTTCTGGTGAAACCCAGGGTAATTTCACCAAAGCTGTGGGTTTGCCTGGCATCCCCAGGAAGGTAATTAGCAGATTCTGGCACGGCTGTAATTACCACTCATCGGCTGTAGCGCAGGAGAGGACGTGGAGAGACATGATCGGGGCTCCTGCCACGGCCCCAGGTATGGGGGGGACCTTGGCCAGCCCCCTTGGGTGTCCCGCACCGCTGTCCGTGCGCCAGCAGCTGCAGCATGGGGACATTTTCACAAAGTGCCCGTGCCCCCGCAGCGCCGGCCGGCCGGGTGCACCGTGCCCACGCAGAGCTGTTGGGCAGCCCGGCCACCGCGCCCCTGAATAATGGTCACTGCCCCAAAGACCCTGCAACCTAGTGACAGGGTAAAACATCCTTTCTCCCTTTTTTTCCAAGCACTTTATGTCATTTTCTCCGGTGTTTTCCAAGGAGATGACCGAGCCTTCGATTTGCCTCTGCTGCAACGTGCCACGCAGAGGAGAAATCTGTTCCCTCGTTTCCCGCAGCCCAGGCTTTGCGGCATTACGTGTCATTTCTTATTTACTGTCCCCCGCGCTTATGACACACTCGGGTAGAGACCTGCTTGTTGTCAGTGCGACACCCACGTTGGTAAACAAGGCGAGTTTACCCAGCCGTCACTCAGGGAGTTATCGATAGCAGGCACGGCTTCCCAACGGCAAGAGCAACCTCAGGGTGGGTGAGAGCTCGGAGCCGGGCAACGTTCCGTCATCCAATACCCTTGGGGTCTCCGCCGTCCAGCCAGAGGACGAGGGTCTGCTCTTGCACCACCAAAAACCAGCAAGCCACGCTGCGGGCCCTGCAGGGAGAAGGTTGCAATCAGGTCTAGGCTTCTAAAGGTTTTATTTTCTTTTATTGCTATATGATTATGGTTTTTTTTCCTCCCCTGTGGCTCTCCAGCTCCCCAGGTCTCCCAGTGTTTCAGCAAGCCGGAGCGAACAAAGCCACACGACAGGTTTCAGAGTAAACACCGGCTCCTGTGAGACTCCTGATAAAATTGCAAAAGCTCTGGCCACCCAGCCACGCTTGGAGATACGACTTCACTACCCCTGGAAAGCAGAAGGCAAAGAAAGAAACCCCCCCCCCAAATTTATGGGGACATCCATAGCATGGTGGCATGGGTTTTCAGCCCAGCTCAGAACAAGCTGGAGGCCTCACGTGGGATTTGTGAATGCTGGCATTGATGGTACGGCTTCTCCATCCCTCCTCTGGCCCCTCAGCTCAAGGCTGGAGAAACTCAGATGCTCCTGGGTCTCCCAAGCCCGAGGTCCGAGGCTGCTGGGAGGGAGGAGAATGAAGGCACCGGTTCCCAATGTCCCCCTGCACCAGAGACGTGGAGACAGGGCGATCCGGGCTTCGCTGGGGAGCCAGGGCGGTTTTGCGTGCTCTGCGTTTAGGAGGAACCCGGCAAAAGAGCAAAGGTCAGGAGAGAAATGCTGGTATTTATTTATACAGGAGAGCTTTGCGAACAACACGTATTTGGGAGCCTTTCGAAACAACAGAACTTGCCCCGCGGAGCTGCTAAACCAGTTTGGTAGCGACGCTCCCGCTCCCGCACCGAGGGCAGAGGCAGCAGGAGGGACCCCGCCGGGAGAGCGCGCGGAAGGGCAGCTGGGAAAGCGGCCGTCCATGGAATACGATAACTCACCCCATATCCTGGGGGGCTCAGGACATCCAGCTGTTCCCCAGACACCCCCCTCCCCAGTCTCCTTTGTGGCGTAGGTGCAGCTCCGTCTCTGAGTGCTGGTGAACCCAGGCTGAGCGCAGGCCTGATGCCAGGGTGAGGGGCAGGATAAGCTTCACTTTAGATGGAGATCAAGGGAAAAAAAGCAAAGAGTTGCCCAGTCCTCACCTTTCTGGTGCTTGGGGAAACCTTGGAGTGTTGCTCTTGGGCTTTTCAGACCCTGGATTTATGGCATTTGCTTTAACATGGCAGGTAGATGTCTCTCCATGGAAATCTGTGGAAGTTGGGATCTCCGCACCAAACCCTACCTGCGCTCAGCCCCGAATCACCAGCCACCTTTGAAAACTCACGGCCGTACCGCGGAGCGGCCTTTGTGCAGTCGGCGTGGGTCTGGGAGCGGAGCCCAGCCGGGGTCCAGGTGGCAGCGGGGGCCCCCAGCCCGGACCAGCCACCTCCCTTCAGATGGAAACGTTCCCTTATTTTATCGCCGTTTTACTGCGTTGGCACCGCGCGCAGGCAAAGACCGCAAAGCGCAGCTGGGCGAAGGGAGGGACGCAAGCGGGAGCCAGGCAAGACTCTGCGAGCTCGGTCGTGCTGATGTTTCTGGTAGCTCGGAGGAAAGTCGCTCATGACAAAAAGAACTTTCTTTGAAGCCTCTCGCTGCCGCATGGCTCCTGGGATGCGCACCAGTCCCCACGGCTTCGCCTGGCAGCGTTTTGGCGAGCAGGGTTCGCTGCGGCGGCTGGACCGTGCCTTGGTGCCGCCCGGGCATCGGCTCCTGGCTGTGCCCGCTCCGTGTGCCGCTTGCGCTGGCTCTTGGGAAGGCAAACCCAGACTGGTGAGGGCTCGGGGTGTTCCTGGGCACTGCGTGAACAGACACAAACTGGTAACGGCAGCATGGGCAGCGGCATTCCCTGAGCTGTGTCAGTAAAATTTCAGATTTTCCCTCCCCATCCCATTTTTTCGGGATCCTGCTTGGCGTATGAATGACCAACACCCTGACATCCCAGCCACAGTCAGGGCTTCGGAGGCAAAACAGAAATGCAGGCAAAAGCTTCGGCCAAAACATGGTGAGGCTGACTTGGATGCGCTCCCGTGGCGCTGGTTGGGATCGGTAGCTCGTTTTTCTGCACGCCCCTGCCCTCTCCGTCGGGCTGCACGTCCCGACGGGCAGCTCAACCCCAAACACATCCCAGCCCCTACCACATCCCCACCGGCGGCTCACGGCCGGCCACGAGCAAAACCCCACGGGCAGCCCCGTGGGTAGCGGCAAGGTGGCCGCGACGTCCCCGCGCCGGGCAGCCATGAGCGCGCCGGAGCCCCGCTGCCGGCGAAACGGGGGTAGCACAGACGGGCCCTTGAGCATAAAGCAAAGAGAAGACTTTTTGTTCGCATGTGTTGGCTCAGCTCAAATAACTCATCGGGGACCCGAGCTGCAGGCTGGAAAGGGAAGAAACTCTCTCCAGATGAAAGGATGTCAGAAAATTGTATTTAGTCAACTGCGTGTGTGTGTTAGAAAGGGGCGGAGGGAGGAAGGGGCCGCGGAGGCTGTTACTGTGACTGACTTTCTGACTTCTTAACTTGTCAGCATATCCTAAAGTTAAAAATGCACATGCACGCAGGCCTGCAGCCAAAGAGGCTGTCTAGCCGCAAATCCAGATGTGGGGGCCACTGCGCAGCCAGCCAGCCCCGCTCTCCCTGAAACGACTTTCAGACTAAACAATTGTGACTTGGCTGTGAGAGGCAGCGCAATTCCAGATGCTGCTTGCCTTTCACGTTGTTTTAATTGGGCTGGCAGGCGCAAGGGCTCTTTCAGTGAGAGGAAAGCTTCCCCACGGGACCGCAGTGTTTTGGCAAAGCTCCCACGCTGCTACCTTAAGAGAGAGAGAGGGGAAGGAGAGGGAGAGGAGGGGAGGCAGGGAGGTGGTGGTGGGGAGAAAAATTGGGAGCGACTTTCCAAGGTGTTTACTGCTGCGAACGGCTGCCGCTTTGCGTTTTTATCTGCTGAAATTCTCACCTTTTTTTTTTTTCGGGTTCAGTTTGTTTAACGTCACTCTGGAAAAAAAAAATGTAGAGGACATGGGGCCATGCTGGGAAATGGGGACTTGTCCGGTTGCAGCCCGGAGCGTAGCCGGTGGCACAGCCGGCCGGTGCTGGCAGCAACGCCACGACACCCCGGCCGTCCCAGGAAGGGGGTACCCGTGCTCTGCGCCTCGACCGGGGCAGCATCCGAGAGCCACGGCTGGTTTCTGTGCTGGCCATCCTCACGGCGCTGTCCTGGGGACGCTTCCCCGGCCCTTCCCACATGGTTATCGAGCGGGACGGAGCCAGCGGAGCCCTTCGCCTTGCACTGGCAGAGCGGGAAGCGATACGGGCTGCTAAAGTGACCCCAAATCCAGGCCTGAGTAATTTAGGTGCTGACATCCAGACCCTGCTCCAAGTGGGAAAACTCCAGATTTGGGAGGTGAACACCCTCATTTTGTCCTGCCCTAACTACCCACACTGGCTGGTACGGGTTAAACGAACCCATTTCGGCACCCCTCATCACCATCCGTGCTGCTCCCCTGTTTATCCCCCTTCGCCCACAGCCCACCCCATGGCAGCGTCAAACCGGCGCGGTTCTCCGTCCACGGGGTGAGACCCCAGACGCTCTTCTAACTGCCCCGAAGCGGTGTGCCGGCCCCACAGCCCGCTGCCAGCCCGTGAGTCAACAGCACAATTTTAGCCTGGGCCGGGCTCCTCTCCTGAAGCCAGTTTGAGCCAAGGGAGGCACAGACGCTGCCGAGATGGGATTTTAAGGTGGATTCTGGAAAAAAAAACCTATGAGCCCCACGAGGAGCATGAGAGGAGAGCGTGGAGCCGGAGTGCCGTCCCCGCCGGCGAAGCCACAGCGGTGGGTAACGCGGCTGCCGGCAGCACCCAGCCACTTGCAAAACACTTGGCGTGGTGGAGATGCAAAAATACGGCTTTGCTGTTTTCGGAGTGGGATGCTGAAATGCCAGGGAATGCTGCCTGGCCGTGGGGAAGGGGATGGCACCCTCATCCACCCTTTTCGGGGATGCCACCAGGACAGCTGCCACGCGGCCACCCAGCTCTGCGGGCGCTGCCCTCGTCACCTTCCCCACCTTGTTTTGCTTAAAACTGGGAGGTCGGAATTCCTGCTGGATGCTGTCGTTTGAGACTCAGGAAAGGCCAGCCATGGGCCTCCTCTGTCCAGGCTTCCAGGAGCGACAGGTACTTCCGATTCCTGAAATGGAAGGCAAAAGAAAAGCACTTTTGGGGTCGGGGGGGGCTCGGACAACGCAATGAGAGGGAGGGACTGAAATTGCTGTCCCAAACCCAGCCTGGCCAAGTGCGCCGGGAATGTTAAAAAATAATCAGGAAGGTTTTCTAGACAGGAAAAAAAAAAAGTCCCAAACACATCCTTAGCCTGTGCCCTTACAAGTCCCTTAACTCTTTTTTTCCTCCCCTAAATGGGGAGGGAAATGGCGTGGGTTTTTGCTTTCGTTTGTTTGGGGGGGTTGTTTGTTTTGTTTATTTTAAAACTTTGGCCTCATTAATTTCCAAAGAAAATTTCCCCCCAATAAAAGGAAAACATGGAAAGAAAAACAAACTATTAGAAAAGAGAGGAGGGAGGAAATGTTATTTAAAAGGTTACCAGACCACATCATTTTCCAATGATATTATATACTCCCTGCAGTATCCAAAATATATATGGGCCTTCAGCCAAGAATGTAAAAAAAAAGAGAAGAAGAAGACGAAGAAAAAAAAGTAAAAAAAACACCCAGCGTAGACACAACATCTGGACAGAGGCTGAACAAAACCTCCATTTATCACACTTAATCCTGCAATGAAGCAGTCAACAGTTTACTTCTGTTTTGCTAATTTAGCTGCTTTCATGCTTCCGAGGTGGAAAAGCCAAACTAAAAGCTCCGAATTAAGTGTCACTTTGTGAAGCTCCTTCTCCTTTTTCCTTTCTTTTTTTAATAAACCTCTCTTCTCCCTTCTTTTTTTTTAATCCCGTTCTTTTATTAATTCCACCTTCCCTGCCCCCTCCTGCTTTTTTTCTTCTTTCTTTTTCTTTTTTCTTTTTTTTTTCTTTGCTAGGATCAGCTAGAAAAACTGGTAGCACAGCCCATACGGACCAATCCCACCACCTCCAGTGCCGGTGGGATTCACGGCTCTTCCATTCCCCTGTAAGTCAGGGTACTGGTTAAGCTGCCCAAACCCAGATGTGTGTGCCCAGAGCTGGGCCCCCAGGTTGGAAAAATGTGAGCCACGCAGTTTATACGGCCCAAGAGGTGCGCACGTATAAACCTGCGCTCGGCTGGAAACCGCCTCGGAGCAGGATTTCAACGGAAAATTGGTTTTCTCCCACGCCAATACGGGTGGTGAGGGCTTCTGTGTGTGAAATGTGCCTTTTTCCCCAGGAATCGTTCAACTTTTCATGGAAAACCAAGCCATAGCAGGGCCAGGGCTGCCCCTTCCCTTCCAAAATTTTGTGGCCATCCTGGGAAATTCCCAGACCGGGCGCTGGTCCATCCCTCTGCTGCATTTCGGGGTAGCTCTGGGGTTGATTTGTCTTCTCCCCTGAAAAAAAGCTCACACTTTCCGTAGAGAAAAACCCCGTTTCCTGCCCCACTGCCGTGCAAATACGAGTCCGTACATATGTCTGCCTGCTATCTTCCACACCCTCCGCTCCTCCAATTAATTACAGAGGCAGATTTCCCTGTCCTGGCGAAGAGGCTCTTCCTTCCTACAAGCTGTTGCTTGGGGGTTGGTGATGATAACAGCAACCACAGCACTAACCACAGCACATCTCCATCCCCCCAGGAGTTACAGACTCTGGAGGATGCTCGTTCAGCTGCTTAAACACAGATTTGTGAGCCCAAATTCAGGCTCTCACGTCGGCAAAAATCTTGGCCGCTGAAGCTGTGTTGCCCAAAGGATGAGGGGTTTGGGGTTCCCAGAGAGGAGGCTGGTTTGTCTTGTCCCAATGTTTAAATTGAAGGAGCAAACCCCAGTTTTTGTTGGAAATTTGGCTTTTTCCATCACTGAGCCAGCGCCTGGCACAGCCTTGCAGGAGAGAAGGGCAAAATATCCCTGCACATCCAGCTGGGCTGGGGTATTTGCACATATTTAGTAAACAGAGTTATTTGTTTGTTCTTGTAGCTTCTTCAGCTTATTTTTGTTGTGTCAAGAGCAAAAGATACAACAAACATCCATCCTCAGAGGCTTAATTAATATTTGTTAAGACCAAAACAGCCTGTGTCTCAGGAACTGCAGGGTGTCCTGCCTGTTTCGAGCTCAACACGATCAGGGAACGCTGAACGCAGCGTGGGGAATTGGGTTTATTTTGGGGGCTGCCCGGTTCTCTGCTGTTGTTATACGTAGGGTATTGCCGTCCTTTCCCTTGACGTGATGTGGTTTCATGCGTGTGTCAAAGGCTGGCTTGTCTCTACAGACACTACTTATTACTGCTTCATCAACTGGAAGAAAAATGAACTAAGTGAGTGCTTTAAGATCTGCAAAGAAAAAGCCTTGTGCGGTGCGAAATGCAAAAATATTAATGGTTTATCCAGAGCAGCTTGCTGGTCCTGAATGCCGGTATTCAGAAGTGACACACGCTGCATACCTTGTCTAACAGACACATCAGTACAAGATTAGATAAGGAACAGCACATTCAGGCTGTCTGGAGTGAAAAAAAAAAAAATAAATGTACCCAGCTTTGAAAAACAGGAGTGGAAAATTGCCGGCATGCGTGATATTGTTATGGCCTCCATCCCCGCTTCAACGGACTAATTTTATGAAAACATGCATCGGTCTGAAACTAAGCAACAAGTCACCCTTCCACGTCTGACTTACTAAGAGCCACGGGAGCAGCCCTGCCTTTTTGGGGCAGATGTGCCGCACGCAGAGCCAGCGCCCGCAGATATTTAGTACTTAATATGTAACAGCGTGAGACCCGTGACATTAATACAATGGGGTTTCTCTGTCTGTAGGAAGGCAAAGTAATAAACTGAGTTATGGGAGCTATAAGTGACAACAAGCAGGTCTTTTCGTTTTGGAGGTGTCAGTCTTGTCAGCTCGAATAAGAGGCATTTCCCATTTAGCTCCATCCCAGCGAACTTTCGCAAGGCTTTGAGCTATTTCCCTGCAGGGATTTTCCCCATCTCTTTCCAGAAGCTTGTCTCAGATGGAAACAAGAAAGTCATACTGCCGTGTAAAAGTTTTTTCCTGACACATCCTGCCCAGTTCTGCCAGCTGAGGGATGAGTTATATGTTGATATAACTTCGCTGACACATCTTAGCATCCTGCCGCAAGCGTAGCGATTGTCAACTCAATACACCCAGCCAGCTGATGATAATAAATAATCACATTATCTTTTCCTCCTCGCAAAGACAAGGTCTGGCGGCTCGCACGCGTTTGCTGCCCAGGGCACCGCCGGACCGGAGACCTCCCAGCCCCGACTCGCGGCGGCCACGGCTGCGCCCACGGTCCCCAAGGCCGTTCCGTCTCCCCGGCGTGACGTAACCGCCGCTGCGTTCCCACGGCTCTCCAGTGCACAGACAGACTATTTCAACCCTAGCCTGTCGCTCCGGGGTCATCCGTTCATGTTTACTGTAGGGGAAGGAGGCCGCTGCAAACATTCCTCCTCGGTGCCTCACCCGGGCGGGAGCTCTCCCACCGTGTTGGGCAGCCCCCGCGCCCTGGGAAAGGCTGCCGGACGCGGCGCCCGGCTCTGCCCGCCTCGTGCAGGTGCAGCCGGCGGGGAAAGGGCTGTGGTTGGCCTTTCAGAGGCCCTTTTGTTGCAATGAGGTTGGTGGGGTTGAGACTCAGAGCCTTTGGATGAAGGGCTTGACCATGCTGGCCCCTTCCTGCGATGGGCTGCGTTTCCCTGGAGGCATGGCTGTGCCGGGAGCTCAGCCCCCATCCTTTTGCATCCTCACACTCGGGGTCCACCGCAACATCAGCACGAGGCGAGGGGTTACAGCCTCCAGCTCTCTCCCCAAATCAGCAGGCAAATCCCCTCCTGGGGGCTTTCTCCCCCCTCAGTACCTCCTGGCCCAGTGTGGTTAATAAATGAGAGTCCCCAGCTCAGCAGGTTTCCATGCATGGCTTTGGAAGGAGGGGCCGTGCTCGTTGGGAGCTTTGGGGAGTGAATTTGGCCCTGCTTGAGAGAGGGGCTTGGTCCCTGAGCCGGGCTGGGAGCAGGGCTCCTTGGGCTGCTGCAAAAGGAACGCTCAGTTGACATTTGGTAACCCCCTGACACGGAGAATAAATAGCCCGCTTCCCAGATCCACCCGCTCCCCTCCATGCACAAAAAGCAGCGCCCCGGAAATGGGGTCTGCCAAATCACAGCAAAAAATAAACCCTCTGCTCGGCTGGGAAGCTCCTCTCTCGCGTGCTGGGAGGGGAATTGCTTCCCCTCCTGCTCAGCCAGGACTTCCAGTGGGAGAGGGGCCTCCGGAGCCGGCCGGCTGCTCCCAGCGCTGCAGGGCTGGTATTTACCCAGGCAGCGCGGGGCTGCTGGGGCGAACGCTGTGCAAACAGGCTTGGGAGGATCCCCGCCCCGGAGAGCCCACGGACTGGCTGGAACAAAGGAAACCTTCGCAGAGGGGGAAAGGGGACAAAGGGCCGCCGAGCGCTTTTCCCAAGGCCACCTGTGGCAAGGATGGAGCCGGGGGGACGCTCAGAGACCTTGCGGTGGGCTCGGGGCCACCTTCCGCCCGGGCAGCCTGGGGATGTGGCCGGGGCAGCAGCCGTTGGCTGAGCGAGGTCTGGTGAGATGCTCGGCGAGCAGAGCGAGCCCGTGTAGCGGGGGGAAACGGGGAGCCAGGTTCTCCACGTGTCTGAGTTTGCCGGGATTCCCCCCGTTGTCCCGTGCTGCTTCCTCCTCTCCAGCCTCCCTTATGGAACATCTCAGCTGGCGGAGCCGCCGCTAAGCCCAGCCCTGCGGTCTCATCCGGCAAAGCCGTCCTGAAGAGTTTGAGCAGGGCATATCCCAGCTCCGGCTCCTGGCCTACCCCACACGGCCCCACACACGCCCAGAAACCCAGCTTTGCTGCTTTCTGCTAAGAAAAGTCACGAGAATCACCGGCCCAGACAGTTTTGTCGCATCAAACGCTTTGGCCCATGGGGACGACTTGCATCCAGACCAACGCCGGCTGAGCATCCCTGGAGAAACCCCTCCTTCACCCGGGCTGCGAATCCGCCCAAGCCTCCGGCTTTACCTCCGCGTCCGCCGACGCTTTCAAGCAGCCTCTTTAAGGTTGTTGTCTCACGCAGTTTTGCTTTTTTTTCGTATTTAATATTAATAGTAATGACTGTGGCAGTCAGATAATAAGCTTCAGGCAGATTAGAAGGGGGTCGGCTCTTATCTGCGACTGCCGAAGACGCATGTCTTTCACCTGCTCCTTTAATATCCCCCATCTTTCATTCCTACCGCCGACCCCCCTCCCACTGTCCTAGAACAAAAAGGGTATTATTGTCCGGGGTCTTTTCAGGCTGGAGCCAGGAAGACCTCCTCCTCCCC
>JAAGAY010148338.1:32628-44929 GCA_011801015.1 Ardeotis arabs
AGGCACCAAAAAAAAAAAAAAAAATCCCTGAAAAAAAAAAAATTAAAATAAGAAAAACAACCGAGCTGGAGAAGAGGCAGGGAGGGGGAGGCAGCGGGGAAGAAGGAGGGATGGAGGGACGGGAGGCCAGAGGGCACGTTCCCGAGTGGGGCTGGGCTGGAGCTCCCGGCTTTGCTTCCTCAAGGCCTTGGAGGAGGGAATCGGGCTCCCTGGTCAGCCCCGACACGGCGGGGCAGGAACGGCCGCCACTGCGAACCCCTGCTCTGGGCTGGCTTCCTCCTGAAATCCCCTTTTTTGTAAGTTCTTTGGAAACTCTTTAAAATTAACACTGGAAGTGGTACCCAAGACGCGCAGCTTTCTTTTAGAACACAAAATGAAGCGTGCAGCTGCTGTGGGCAAGGGAAACGGTTTAAACCAAGCCCCCCCCAACCCCAAAAAGTGAAAATCAGGATGTGAACGGAAAGAAACCAAACTGATTTCATTTCAAAATGCTGTTTGTGCGTCAGAGACCTGGGTTTGTGCAGAGACTTGTGATCGTGACGTGCCCGGGGTGGAGAGGGTGTGGACGGAGCCGGGAGTGACGTAGGTAAGGGATTAAAGGAGACATTGGCAGGGGAAAAAGCAAACTGTTTGGCACTGCAGCCTGGTCCAGGGGTGTCTGCTGTCACAGAAAGGCTTTAAGGTGATGCAGGCAGGGAAAAGAAGGGAACATAACAGGCAGGATTTGGAGGGCAGCGGGGGCTGGCACATGACAGGGGCACTGTGTATCTCCAGTGCTCCGGGCAGAGGAATGGGAAGCTTTTACCGTGGCCTTGCATCAGCTCGGCAGCGGTGCCCTGTGCAGGTGGTGCCTCACACAGCGGTCCATGTAACACGGATGGAGAATCAACCTGGAGATATCCCGGAGTGATGTCCTGGGTCGGGGGGCACGGGGAGAGCACCATGTTCCTCTGCATCTGAGAAACTTTGATATTCAATAGGCTTTTAACTTGCAAATGTCTGCAGCTGAGAAGTTCTGTGTCAGCTTTCCCCACTCTGTATACACACACAAATATTACCTGTGTACGCACACTCACGCACACGTGTGCACGCACATCTACTCTAACCAGACATGCAGGCGTATGACAGAGGTCTCGGCACTCCGAAATCCCCACCAAAGAGGAGCAGAGGAGGCAGAGGCTGTGCAGACCAGCCCGTGCGCAGGAGAGGTCTGACCCAGCAGCAGAGACCGGGACAGACCTCAGGCTCTGGGTTCACCCGTCTCTCAAAATGCCTGTTGAGCCCCAAGGGAAAGGGACTCTCCCGCCAGCCTGTCCCCGAACACACCAGTGACCTGTCACTCAGGACGTTCCTATCTGCGCTCTGAGCTGGGATTCAGGACCTCGACAGCACACCAAGGCTGCTGGCATCCATTCTTGCCGACGTCCTGGCCCATTTCTGCACCCAGGTGTGTTTTCCTTAGACAGCCCCAGCCCTCCTCCCAGCCTGCTGCTGGCTCCCTTTGCTAGCACCCACGTCCCGACCTGGAGCACCCGTGTCCCGTTGCTGCAGGACGAGGGAACGATCTCCGGCAACGCATCCCTGCAGACATCACCCCTCTGCCCTCCCCTTTGCTCCCGGCGTCCTAGCCCCTGTCCCGCAAGACATGCTGCATTGTGCAGGACATTTCCTGCCAGTGGCTCGGCAAACCCCTGAAATCTCCCCGTCCTGCCAGGAGATTCCTCCCTAATACTCATTAAGCCGCTTGCAAATCCCTGGCTGAACATGGCTGCACAAGTTTAATAAAGCAAAAGACAGATGCCATCAATCATGTGGGCCCGCCACACATCTGGGGGAAATCCAGGGCTATTACTTTCCTTTCTTCTCCCCACCTTCATGTCCCAGCAGTCAATATCCCAGGAGTTACGCAGGACAGGTCTGCTCCCCTCCTGGCTTCACTGCACCCTCTCAGCTCCTCCACCCCCCGGGGTCCCTTCCCACCACCCAGGCCCAAACCTCACACAGGTGCTAAGGGGGCTTTACGCCTTGCGTAAGCCGTTTCCCTCTAGGCAGTGGGATTTTCATCTTGCAGCTAATTTTTTTTTTGCTCTTTACAATGACCAGGGAGGTCCCCACAAAGGGCCAAGCGCAGGGGAGGGACCTCACCACCGTGCTTTGGTCGTGCAAAGCCAGCCAGGAGCCAGGGGAAGGAGGAGAGCAGGGAAAATGCACAGGAATGTGAGGAGGAGAGCACAGGTTGGTGCTTTATCCTTTCATTTTCAGCATCGCCTCCTGCTTGGAAGCAGCAGGAGCGGGGAGGAAGACGATCCTTTCAGCAGGGCTCAACACGCAGATTTTTTGGTTCCAATTCAGACGATGGCACCTATGCTCCCCATCTGGAACAAATCCACACCTTTGCTCAACTGCTTCCATCAGGTGGGAGACAACATTTATTGAGCAGATGTTCACTTCGAAGGAGTCAGGACCTCGCTGGTGTCTGAGCAACACGCGGCCTACGTATGCACTTCATTTAGGAAACGTGGCTTTCTTCTAGCACAGCAATCCTCTGCTCTGCCTCAGACACTGGTTTCCTAAGAAGAGCTTCTATTTATTTGTTTTACAAGTTCCTGCCTTTTAAAATTCTTTATTTAAACAACACATGTTGCAGGCAACCAACTCATCATGGCCCAACACGCATCAGTCCTCCAACAGACTCTGCTTTCTTTTTGCCTTTGCAGCCCTGATAGCAAGGTGAGAGGCAGGTGACAAAAGCGTGGTTGGCAGGTGGATGGATGGATCGATCTGCCCTGCTTTCTTTTTGGGCAATCACAGATCAATTGTGATATCTGCATGCCCTGCAGGTATTGCGGTGTTGGTGCGTGCACACGCGAGACTGTCTCAGCGGTGGAAGGTGAGTGCAGAGCCAGCGGTGGCTTGATTTTGGATAGGTACTCTCAGCTGTGCATGTTTCTCTAGATCTCCGGGTTGAGCTGGCGTCACTAGGAGGACATGGCCTCCTCGAGGTCTTCCCTGTTTCCAGGTGTGGATGGGAGCACAGCCTGGGCAAGGAAAAGCGGCCTGGGATGGAGAATGGTGGGGCAAAGGGGCACGTAAAGATCTTCATTATCCCAAAATCTGGCCAAGCCACGTGGTGAGACAGAGCCACTTCAAGAGAGCCTTGAGGCCGCATCAAGCATGGCGATTAGCACCACAGGACAACGGGCACGTCCCGCTTCTGCCTCAAACCTGCCTGAAAGTGAGAATTATACCTCTCCTCTCGCCACACCCCTGGGCTGCGACGGGAAATTCCTGTCTATTTGCTTGGTGTCGAGACCACAGGGAAGCCAGGAAAATAGCCCAGCAGGAACCACCGCTTAACTAAAGCTATCTGTTCAATAAAGTGGTCTTTAAAGGTTTAGGGAGGCTCTTCCCCCCCCAAATCTCCAGGGCTGGTGCTGTCAGCCGTCCCTTGGGTGCCGGCGGCGGTGCCTTGACTGGCAGCTCCGAGCGATAGACAAATAGATCTGGCAGGCGGGACGGCGCTTTGGCTCCCGCACAAAGTTCTGCCAACCACCAAACACGCTTCTCTCTTCTGTTTTGCAAAAGCCTCAATATGTATTTATTAAAAAAAAAAAATACAACACAGAGATGGAAGGATTTGATGATCTGATCTTTTTATGCGTGCCCGTGCTTACGATCAAGGATGTGTTATTGACTAGCGCAGCATCGTGGGACTGGAATAATGCGCGGGGTTTACGGCGTTTTTGTCTCCATCAGCCACAGAGGGATCTAAACATGTTAGAGCTGATCAGTTTAGTGCATCCAGCTGGGATGTCAGGGCTCCTGGGTCCCTTTCCCAGCTTGCGGAGGGGGAACTGGTATGTGGTTACGGTGCACGGAAAAGCCAAATTCTTCCCTCGGCCCTGAGAAGGGTTCAGGGTGGGATGCGGGACGAGGCACCCCAACTCGTGCAGAGCCATTCCCCCAGATGCCAATGGGGAGGAGGGTGCCTGTCCCCAGCAGGTTGCTGTCGAAGCAGAAAGCGTTACCTGAAGGTATTGAGATGAGCAAATATCGGCTCCGTGGCATCCTTCAGCTCAGCACAGGGACTTAAGATATTCAGGTGGCCTCGTGGCTCGTCCTCGCTTGTCCTCATTGTGCCCCTTCCTCCCCGCAGGCTTCCGCCTCGTCCCTGTGGCTCAGCCCACACCACCAAACCGAGCAAAAGAGGATGCAGAAAAAAACCCGGCCTCGATGGCCCGTTTCACCTCCGGTGCTGCTCTCCGCCGGCGCAGGGAGGGAAGCGGCTGGGCCAGAGCCCGTAAAGGGCCAGGCTGATTTCAGCAGGAGCCGCGCAGTCCGGCCGGGCTCCGGCACGGGCCGCCCGCCAAGTCGCACATGTGGGATAGATTAACCACAGTGGCTTAGAGGGGCTTCTCTCGCTGCCACTCACCTATCCGCCCGTGTGGCAGAGGGGATGGCAGAAAGGTTTTCACAGCTGGAATAAATTGCAGGGAGGAGGAGGAGGAGGGGTTTGGGAGAGACAAAAAACAACATTGAACTCAAGATGGAAGAAAGACAGTATTAGCGGAGGTAATGGAGAAAATATGTGCGTGTGTGAGAGAGAGGGTATTTTATTTACAGTCTGTTTGTTTGGTGTTGCCCACACACGGTGAAAGCTGGGCAGTGGCTTGACTCCAAAATCCCAGCCAGCGCTTTGGCTCGGAGAGGTAAGGAAAACTAGAGAGAGGGAAAAAAGAAGGGAAGAGGGAAATACAGAAAGAAGGAGAAAGAGATGGGATTAGAAAAGGAAACAAGCAAGTGGCGCTTGTTCGGACAGTGAAGGCATTTAGGGGAGAGGGTGACGGAAGATCGCTGGGACTGCCTTTGCCGCTGCTTGTGGTGGAGATGGCTGGATGGGGACGACCTGGGACGCTTTCTCACCCTCTCCAGCAAGCCTTCGTGGTTGGTGAGGCCTTCCTGAAGGAATTTCAGTGCAAAAAAGCACTCTTCATCCTTCCAGAGCTGAGCCAGCCATGGTTCTTGTCATTAGTCAGCTTTACCCAGCTGTCCCCTCTGAACCCACCGTGCTTCAGGCGAAAGAGGTGTCCTGGGCCTGCACCTCCCGCTTGGACTCTCGACGTCTGCCTTGGGATGAGGGAAAGAGAGAAGCAGGAGGAGAAAGTGCACGTGGTGACAGTGGCATTGCCACCCGAGCCCTGGCAGCCATCACTGACCCCTCTGTGCGTCCCTGGGGAGGGATAAGACAACCCAGAACTCCCCAGCGAAAGGTTTTATTCTTCACCCTCTCCCCCCGCCCCATCTCATGAAATATTGGAATTAATATAATAACACACCTTAATAATATTATCCCTTGTCGAGTCCATAAAAGTCCCCTCTTGCATTACGGCATTTGAGAGACTATTAAGTTTTAAGGCCACGAGACCTCCGTGAAGGAGAGAAGTCATTTCCATTTTTTCTCTCTCTTCCGAGGGCGCTGGGGTTTACGGGGCAGTCAGCAACCGGGATTGATGAGGGTTCTGCACGGCAGCACGTGGGCCACCACGGGCACCGGGGAGGGCAGGGCCCAGGGCAGCAGTGACAGGGGTCCCGGCGTGTCCCTAGGGATGGAGCTTCCAATAATAATGTGCTTGGAGTGACTGATGCTTCTTTTTTTTTTTTTGCACTTGGTTCTTCCCAAATCCTACGCTTTCTCACAGAGACAGGCGTTTAGGGAAAAATTAGGCAACAACTTTGATGTACAGCAGTGTGAGGATGTGGCATGGAACAGGCAATGGGTTTGAGATGCTCTTGCACGTTCCTATCCCTCTATCCCAGCTGAGCACAAAGTAACCGGAAAAATGAAGCACTCTGCTCCAGAGCAGACCTGTTTGTTATTTATTCTGTATCTCTCTAGCAGTAGGGACAGAAAAATGCTGAATATTTTCACTGCTGTCCCATAGGAAAACAGCCCACCTGTCCTGTCTGCCTGCTCCGGTACTGACCACACGTGAGAGCAGGAACAACGCCCCGGTGACACGAACAGTCCTGCGCGGGCTGGGCAAAGCGACCTTCTGCTCCGGAAGGCTTGGTGGCCACGTGGGGATGGCAGAGACAGGCAGAGCTGGGAGACCAGTGGCTTTTTTCCAAAACTGAATCCAGAAGTGATGGGAGCATTCATTTCCCAAAACCAAAAGCTCTAAGGATTTTGGATATGGCCGGGTCCCTGCTGCTGGCTGGGATTTGGGGGCTACTCAGCTGAAATTGCGCACCGCTCGGCGATGAGGCGCAGGGCTAAGCAAGGCAGAGGCCTGGCTGACGGGGCCGTTCACAGGCAGGTCCTTTGGCATCTGCGCAGCCTCGCTGACAAGTGGACACCTCTGTTTCCGCAGCCCGGAATTGCATTTGGCTCAGATTGAGCAGAGCACTTTGTCTCAAGTGCTTTGCTAAGCAGGGATGGACTTCACCCCGCTCTGCGAGGGAAGCAGGCGCTTGGACGCTTTGCTGAGCGCCGAGCAGGAGCGTGGCCGTGGTGTGCGACTGCGGGAGAGGGGAAGGAAGCGCAGCTCTGCAGCGCGCTGGAAGTGAGCGCTCCCGGAGAGCAGCGCAGGAGCTGTCAGTGCCAGCGGTCGCGACACAAAGCTGGCTTGTGTTAACTGGGATAGCACCAGTTCACCAAGAGGCACTCAGAACAGGGTGCCAGGAGAGAAAGGGTTTTGCAGAGCTTACGGTTTATAACGCGCTAGCCTTTGGGGTTTCCTTCACAATTTGGATGTGCTGGAAGAACTTCAGGGATTCTCCTGGAAGAGAAGCAAGGGTTGGCAGCCCAAACCTGACGGCGTGGTGAGAAGACAGGAGGACCTTCACTGAAAGGCAGAGCAGGTAAAAAGCAAAGTGAAAGGCGCACATCAGGAATAACGGTCCCGCAGTGAGCAAAAGCAAGAGGGAAACCAAAGTGAATGATGAAAGGAAAGGAGAATGTGAAAATTTCCTTTTTTAGCAGGAGTACCATACTGTTTTAAGCAGCTGGCTAGATTCAGAGAACTATTCACTTCAGATTTCTACCCCTAGTGAAGCCAGCAGAATTGTTTGTGATTTACTCCCAAGTTAAGGAGCTCTGATTCACAGTATTTAACTTGCCATTTTCCTGCGTTGCTTGCCCAGCCTGTGCCAGGCACACAGTTCAGCATCAGCACCGGGATCTCAGAGTTTCAGTTTTTTACTTCTGTGTGGTGTGTTGCCAAAGAAGGGGCTCATGAGAAATGTGGTTTTCTTTCCTAAAGCATAATTTAATAAAGATACGGCGTTACAGAAAAACCTCCACCTTCACTACAAAACAAATAAAACATCCTTCTGATCGCCAAGAAGAGTTGGAAAATGTGACCACTGCAGGCTCAAAAAACCAGAAGGCCAATTAAAAAAAAAAAAACCTTTCACATTTATTATTATGTAAAATCTCATGCTCTTTAGGGCAATCTCATGATTATAAAGGGGTCAGGGGAACTGATTTATGATTAGAGAGCTCTTGGCATCGGCAATATTGTATATGTTTTAATTTTGAACCTTAATAATCCATCCAATATGCAGCACTTGATCATGACACTCATTTCTCACATATAATTTTCCAAGACTCTACACATCCACCTTCACCTCCTCTCTAACACACACCCGCCCGCGCAGCACCGGGTAGCTGTTAAACCTCTTCCCTGCGCCAAAGTCAAACGCAATCCAACTTTTCCCTTTTGAATCAACCCTTCCCAAAAAATCCCAGCAGGACGCAGTGCCGATGCTGTGCCGTGCATCCCCGGCGTGGCTGCGAGCAGCGTTTCATTCCCCTTTCACTGACCGAAAAGATCTGCTTCCCGCAGCGGCGCTGGAGCAGCCGGTGCTCTCGCTGAGTGGACATCTCTATGTAGGTGAAGGGACAACCAGGCATTTCTCTGGATTTTTCTTCTAATTCTTCTCCTGAAAGGGAAAAAGAAATCCTGAACTTTTTCCTAAAATCTTAGCTTTGCAAAGATGTGCTGCTTTTGCTCATCAGTGTTGATGTCAAGGTGCTTTGTGCATCAAGTACCAGGTACTGCTGAGACAGCGTGGTGGGCAACAGCGGCCCAGCATCAACCAAACGACAACCCATGTCCACTGGGGTGAAAGAAGGGGAAATCGGGGCTGGTGGACTAACACCGGGCTGAGGAAGAGACCTCACTGCCCTGGAAACCTTGATCGGTGAGGACACATGAGGCTGACAGCTGGACGGACGTGGCTTGAGGTCTGCCCTGCTCTGATTTTACAGGATTCCCTTTCAAACGAACCCAAGCTGCGACTTCCCTGCCCAGGACACCCTCCTCGCCTCCGCGGCCGTCTCCCCTCGCCTTCTCCCACTCGAGGTGTTTATTTAATTGTTTTCCCCGCTCCTCGGTGGCAGCGCTTCCCTGCCATTAAATCCTGCCATCCGCGTTCCGACTGTGTAATTTAAAGCTATAGTTAAATTATGACTTCTCTGAACCTGTTGTGGCACTGACGCATAACCCTAATTAAATGATCACATCCATTCTAAAGCCAGTCTTTTCTCCCCTCAAACGTTAATTACAACATAAGAGGCTTTAATGGCTCGCCTCACCTCCAGCTCCTCGAAAGAAAGGTCATGCGATTAATTTTCGTCATTAATCTTTTCCCAATGTGGACATTGTGCTGTCACTGGAGCCTATTAAACCCCCTTTGTCCCCCTCCCCTTCTTCTCCCTTCTCCCCCCTTTCTTCCTCCCCCCATCCCTGAGTGAATGAGAGAACAAAAATATTTAAGCTCCACTTCGGCTCTGGTGCTTTCCTGGGGTGAGCGGGGCTTGGGATGGCGGCGGTGAAAGATGTGCTGGGAGATGTCCCGTGTCCCACCATCCACCTGAGGGCAGGCTGAGGGTGGGGACGCCGCTCCGCTGCACAGGGGACAATTTGGGGGTGGTGGGGACGCCATCGAGAGCTGCACAGGGCCCTGGGGTGGCAACGCGAGGGCACAGCCACCTCCTTGGGTGATGGAGGCTGCCGAGGCTTTGGTGGCTGCTACACAGACCTGTGGCTAGCAAAACGCGGAGAGTTTGAGGCAACGCAGCACGGGGGCTGCAAGAGGGGTGCAGAGAAGCTGCAGAGCCCGGCCGGGGTGGGCAGGGTGCTGGGAACGGAGCCCAGCGCCGCTGGAGAATCTCCCCGGTGCTGCTGCACCCACTGCTCGCGGTGGGGCCTGTTCCAACGTCCCTTTTTTTTTCCCTTCTTTCCAAAGGAAATGGGCGTTTTTCAAAACTCCACAAAATCGGCTTCAGCGACTTAATCCCCCGAACCTCGGCGCAGGTCTTATTTCAACCTGCGCCAGGCAGGCCCCGGTGCGCGGAAGATGGGCAGGAGGGGGCCGGTGGGGAGCAGGGCACACGTTTCGCTAATTTGCAGTATTGTTTCAGCTGAAACGAAGGTCTGAATAATTCCCTTTTATGCAGGGTGACGTAATCGGGGAACAAGTTGCCGCACGGAGGGGGCTGGCAGCGTACACGGCACCGTTTGAAATGGCTGCTTTAGGCAAAAAACGCCCCGGGATCCGTCGCGCGGCCGAGTCCAAGCAGCCCCGTGTCCCCGGACTGGCGGCGTGCCCCAGTTTGGAGGGGCTGAGAGCGCTCCTGAAGGGTATGACCCACTTCCCAGTCCTCCCTCCAGCTCGCTGACATCCTTTCTTCCTATTCCCAAGGACGACGACTCATGGGGGAAAATCCTGGAGTATTTTAATAAAGAGGAGACAGATGGCAGTCACCTCGCTGGGTAAATATGTTAGTGGGAAGTGGTCCAACACCGCAGTGATGAAAATAGAACAGACGAGAGATGAGATGCTCCTGTTTTGACCAGGACCCTTCCTTCAACGCACCGCTAACCGGCTCCTTCGTGCTCTCAAGGGTCTCTCTGGATTTAAACATCTACCGGCACACGTGCTGGATTCACATCCCTCTCCCTGCAGGGTGCTCCAGCCTGGCCGGCTCGCTGCACCTCTCCGGCGGGTTTTGAGCTCTTTGCTTGTGGCTAATCCCTGTCTCTTGCTCCAGGCTTGGGCTGAACAAAGCAAGGAAACCTGGACGTGCTTTTGCCGGAGGACTCGTTGGTAGCAAGGGCAGGGCAAACAGCTCGGGATGGGGCTGGCCAAATCCATCCCAATTTTGGAACGTGACCGTGCACTCCTTGCGAGCGCGAAGGCTGGGTGCCGAGCCTGTCTGAGTGTTTGTGGGTTGCAGCCACGCAAATATAAATTTCTGCTCTTTGTGAGCCCTTTGGGCTCCTTCCCGTGGGCATTAGGGATGGTGAAATTCCCAGAAATGGGTGGTGAGCAGCCTTGGGAACGAGCAGACACAACAACACTCCTCCCTGCGACGGCAGGCCTGTCCCGTGGAAGCCCTGGGTGAGATTGGGGCGAGCCCAGCAAGGGGCCTCGGTGCCTCCCATAGGGTGAATTCAGCTGGTAAATACCTGACGTTGTGGGAGGGATTCAGTGCGTGGCTCTGGGGCTAAAATTAGCTCCACGAATTGCCAGAGGATCCTTTCCACTGAAACAAGCCTGGAAAGAGCCTATGTGCAAACGTGGAGAAATCAGAAAAGCGTCTGGATGCACGGCCTGGGGCTTTGCCCATGTCTCTGCACAGCCTGGGGCAGATGACAGAGCTACAGGGAAAAGAGAGGATGGCAAGTGTGAAAGCAGCATCCCAGAGCAGGCTAAATGCCTCCAGTTCTGCTCAGACCAATAGGCTTGGGCTGATTTTCACTCACTGGGCCCTTCTCACCTTGAATGATGCTATATTGCTTGATGAGAGAACAGCAGCCAAAATACGATCTCTGCGCAAGCCTCAGACATTGTAACAGTAATTAATACATCTCTGCCTGCCACTGTATGTTAGAAAATAAACACCCCGCAGATAAAAGCCTTCCCATAGACTCCTGTGCACTGCAGCACCGGAACACCGCAGCCTGTGTCCATGCACTGATGTTAAATTTCAGACCAACTACAGAATACACCTGTGGTCTCCACATAAAAACAGGAAAAAACGGGATTTTTACCTCAGGGCTCATTTTTGGTTGCAGATTCTCTCTATGCATTTCTCTCAAGTGAATGAGACGGGAAGGGAAAGGGCAGCTGGAGATGTGTCGGCAGGCACAAGCCCTCTTTCAGGACATGGCCAGTGGACTGCTGCTGGTCCAAAGCTGGACCTGAACTGGGCGACGTGGCTGTGACTGAGCTTGGCGAGCGCTCGCTCCATAAATATAGGTGGAGGCAGCTCCCGGCTCGGGAAAGGCTGGGCCGTTTCTGGCTTGCTCAAGGGAAATCTTGTTGGTCTCTGATGTAGGGGCGTTTCTTCCCCCCCCAGCCAGCAAGGGGAAAAGCAAAATCCCTCAAAAAGAGATTTGAGACTGCAGATTATTTTCAGGAAATTAACAACCGAGTCGCTGTCAAGAGTTGGGATAAATTTCTTCGTGGCTGGGCAAAAGCAGCCAGCCAAACCGAAGGGAGCTATCACAACAGGGCACTGCGCCTGCTGATAACCGTGGCATCGACAGCGCAGGGGTGCTACGCTGGCCTGGGGGGTCTCTGTGCCAGCGACAGACGCAGAAATCGCTGCTCCCCCCAATCTTCATGGTGCAAAATGACAGCCTGGAGACGTGTGTCCCTCTTCTTCTACAGAGATAGGTTTGCCACCGTCAAAACCACATCAGGATTTCTGTGCCCAGGCGTGGAGGAGGTCTGGTACTTTTAGCTCAGATGATCGTAATGTTCTTCCTGGCTTCAAACGCCAGCGACGAGGAAAATTCAGCTCTGGAGTTGGGTCTGGTTTCCAGCCCCTCGGAGGCAGCGGTGCAGAACCCGGCCTGACTCCCCAGCAGCGGTGGGACCCGCGTGCGGGTCTGAGCCTCCCTGGACACCGAGGAACAATGACATACTCGGGCTCAGCTCTAAACATTCACCAAAGTTTGGGGATAAAAGCAGGCAGCAGGGCGATTTGATTTTTATTTGGTGTTTTCTACCCAAACAACCCCTTGACCCAGCGCGTGGGGGGGTCAGGGCGGCGGGGCGGCGCACGTCAAGGCACACCAGAAGAAAAGCAAGCGGCTGAGACGGAGACCCCGCTTGGCAGGGGATACCTGCCACGGCTCCTGCCAAAACACCGTGGCACTGGAGCCGATGACAAAACCCCTCTCACTTCACACCACCGGCTGCCAGGAACCCGCCCCGGCTCGGACACTCTGCTTTTTTTTTTTTTTTTCTCTTTGTCCCAAGGACATTGGGGACATCACGTCCGCAG
>JAAGAY010148339.1:0-65807 GCA_011801015.1 Ardeotis arabs
GGGGGAAACAGCCCCCCGTGTCCCACCCGTGTCCCACCCGTGTCCCACCTGGTTCTTGTCTCACAAGCTGAAATTTGGGCTGGGTTGGGGGGGGGGGGTGTCACGCTGTGTCATTGCCGTGAGTGGCTTTTGCTGCTGGGGGCGGGGGGATGACACCCGTGGGGTGAGTCACGGCTCCCACCGGGACCCACTCAGCGGCGAAACCCACCCGGCCCATCCGCGCCCACTGCCCGAGGGAACCGTTGGCTTTGCCCCCCCTGGGGTTTTGGGGTCATCCCCAGGTGGTGAGGGGTGGGGGGGCGGGAGGAGCAGCCCACCCGTGTCTCCCTGGTTGCTTCACCGACCGTGAGCCCATTCCTTCACCAGTCAGCGCCAACGCCCCTTCCTCCTCCTCACCCCGCGGCTCCCACCTCGCTGATCCCAGCCTTTGTCATCCCCAAACCAGGGGCCCAGCCCAGGCTTCTTCCACGGGGAAGGCAGGAATGGTGTACGGGGATGGGGGGGCGGTGGGTCCTGATGGGGCGATGGGGACCAAAAAAGTGGTCATGGCCCAAAAGGTGGTCATGGCCTAAAAGGTGGTCGTGGCCCCCAAAAGTTGGGCATGGCCCAAAAAGTTGACTGTGGCCCAAAAAGTTGGGCATGGCCCAAAAATTTGGGCATGGCCCAAAAATGTGGCCATGGCCAAAGAGCGGCTGGTGGCCAGCATGCCTCCCATGACCCTTGGAGGACCATCCCCCGGGACAGCCGCGTTCAGGCCTCAGAAGCCTCCTGAGATGGGGCTTGGCCTCGCAGGTGCCGTCCGAGGGTGCAGACCCCCTGACGCCAGTGCGGGGACCCCCCCATGGCCGTGCCGGTGCTAAGGCAGCATTCCCCGGGGAGCTGCTCGCGGCCCTGCAGTTGGAGCCGAGCCTTCCCGGTGTTCCCAGGTGATACCATCTCACCTCTGCACTTGAAAGCAGCTCTTTGAAGGGGCCGCCAGCTGGTTGTTCCCCATCACTGCCGATCCCCAAATCCCCAGCACCAAGTTTTACCCCCACTCCACCCCCCCAAAACCCATGTGTTCCAGGGCAGCCGCCATCACCCACCTCCCAAAATCCCACCGGAGCCCTGGCCATGGGTGAGCGCCTGACCAAGGGCGGCTCCGGAGGCCGTGCCCTTGCCTCCCCGTCCCTTTGAGCACCCAAAAATGCTTCAACCTTTCGGGGCACAACCCTCACCCCCTGCAAAAATCCCAGCTGGTGTCCGCCAGGCCGATCCAGCTCCCGGGGAAGGAACAAACCCCACCGTCCGCCGAGTCGCGGGGTGGCTGCGGTGACGGCCAGGGCCACCAAACCCCCTGCCAAAGGGAAACCAATGCGGGTGAAGCCGCCGATGCCGGCGCGGTTGTGTTGTTTCCCTTGATTCTCACCTTTCCCCCCCGCACCCCGGGCCGATAATCGGAATATTTATTTGTAAAGAGAGGCTTCCTCCTTCGCAACCCTCCTCCCACTCCCGGCGTGAATCACGCCGTGGAAGCTGTCGCCCCGAGAACAGGAATGGTGGCAGGGCCGGCGGGGTTGGGGAGGAACGGGGCAGAGTAAGGCCAGAGGAATTTGGGGATGCTCGCCGGTGCCTAGAAAGCTGGCCGGGAAGTCGCGGGCGCGTTGTAGCGACAGGCGGCTCGTTCGCTGTGAAAGGGCAACGGGGCAAAAATCCCGGCTTTGGGGGCGAGCGACAAAAGGGGTGATTGAATGGAGACTGAGGGGGTTAAAAGGAAAAAAATTCAGGTTTTTACTTTTTAATTTTTTTTTCCAGTCACCACGGAAGGGCGGGAGCAATCCCGCCGGGGAACAGATTGTATTTGACCAAAGAAAACCCAGCGAGGAGCCCGCAGAGATCTGGCCGAGGTCGTCGCGCGGGGCTTCGGGCCGGCTGCACGCAGGCCGCCCCGCCACCCCTGGCACCCCCGGCCGAAAACATCCCCCGCTGCTGCTCCGGCCGCCCCTTCCAACTCCGGCCCGAGGGGTTCATGCTTTTCCTGCTGTTATAAAACCACAAAAAAACAATTATTGAATTGTTTCGCCCCGCTGCTGGCAAGGTGCACAGCGCCGGGAGCCTCTGCGGGTTTGGTTTTGCGTTTTTCTTTTTTATTTTTTTTCTTCTCTTTTTCAAATCGCTCTTTGTCAGTGGCTTATTCTGGTTTGGAGATTAAGGGGGGTATTCCCCCCCCCATGTTAAGTGAAACTGGGGGCAGATCCTCCCTTGCTGGGCAGAGCTGGCGAACCGAGGCCTGCTCCCACAAATCGATCGATTTAGGGCAAAACCCCCAAAAAGGCATACAAACCCCCTCCCCTTTCACGAAGCAGGGAGGACACGTTCACTATGTATTTATTTTTGGAAGCTTGCCTTTGCGTTGCCCCCGTCTCCCTGCCCGCGGGCCGCGATCGGGGCTGGAGGGCCGGGGGGAAAAACCGACCTGAAAACGCCTCAGAGCACAAATTCAGTGTCCGTTTTAGGTGATTTCCCCGTTTTAGGTGATTTCCCCTGCTGCAAAACACCAAAACGATGTGAGGAGGAGACTCCAGGCCCCGCGACGGATGGGGAATATCGCCGGCGAACGCCACCGTCCGCAGCCGTTGCTCGATCCGCTCGTTCCTCTCTGCTCCAAATATTCTGACGTGGCGGTGAAAAAAAAAGGGGGAAAAAAAAAAACAAAACCAAAAAAAACCAACAAACCCCCCAAATCCCCCATCGATACCCTGCCCCGAAGCCGTGTGTAACAAGGGGGCTGTGTGCTGCTGTCCGGCATAAAAGCCTCCGGCCGCCTGTTTATTTTGGATTGTGAACGAGAAAAATTAGGCAAAGGGAAAACATCGCCCCGCGCCCTCCCCGCCCCTGCCCCGCCGGCTCACACAAACCCAAATTGTAGCCGCCGGGATGTTTTTTTGGCTTCGCTGGCAAACGCAGAAATCAATCAGGCTGCGGCAGCCTGGGGGGGTGCTCAGCCCCCCCCGTGTTTATTTTCTCAATGTATGGCTCAGGATTAATTAAATATTACACCCTGGGTCAGGCGTCCCGGCCCCGGGATGCTCGGATCCCTGCGGCACCCCCATCCCAAATTTGGACCCGGGAGGGGGGTCCTGATCCATCCCGGCGCTGCAGCCGGAGGGGAAGCGCCTCTGACGTCTCTAATCCGCCTTGCCCGCTAAAAACGGGGCCTTATTGGCTTTTTTTTTTTTTTCCTGGCTTTATCTTGCAGCCACCGGTTCTGTTTTTCTGCCAGCCTGAAAGGCTCTTTCATAGCCGGGCTTTTCCCCTGTGAATGTACATTTTATTCAAGGGGTTTTTTTTTTTCTTTTTCTTTTCCTAAATAACTTCTTGGGGTTTTGTTCCTTCCAGGACGTTTTCTTTCTGTTTACGGCTCTTCTTCGCAGAAAAAAAAAAAACCAAAAACCTCTAAAAATAAAAGGATTTTTGACTGACAGGCTCCCCAGTTCGAGCCTGGCCACTAAAAAGGCTTTGTTGGCCGGTGCAGGCTGGCACCTCTCGGGCAATGTCAATAGCGGCCGGTTAGCGCGCCATTTTATTTTTTTTTTAAATATATATATTTATCTTTAGCTGGCAGCGGTGGGGGAGGGGATAAGCGCAGTCCGGATCGGGAATTCTCCTCCAGCCGGTGGAGGAGGTGGCTGTCAGGTCCCCTCTGCCAGGTGTTTTGGCCGCCGCGGGCCGGCCGGCCCTCGTGAGCCGCCGCGGTGGCGGGAAGCTGCCCGCCATTGCCGCGGTCGCCTGACACAAGGGGCATTCAGCCGCGGCGGCCGGCGAGGCAGCGAGCACTCGAGCGGCTGCACGTCTGGCTGTGCCCTTAAAAATCCTGTGGCCGGGCTCTGTTTATTTATTTTTTTTTTTTGTTCTGGGGGCTTTGCGGCAGGACCCTGCGGCCAGCAGCGGGGTGGGATGCACGGAGCTGGGAAGGGCAGGAGGGCGTTGGGGTGGTTTTTGGGGGGGAGCAACCCCTCAAACGGCTGCGGGACGCACCAGGGGGGCTCAGGATCCCCCCACAACGCAGGCAGGAGGTATCACCATGCTCGCCCTTCCTCCCCAAGCCGCCGGAGCAGGGCCAAGAGACCTTGGTGTCCGGCTGGGAAAAGCACCCAAGTCCGGCCGGAAAGCAGCCGGCGACGGAACAGAGGCCCTCAGTCTGCAGGGCCGTTAATCCGGCCGTGACAAAAGGCGCGGCGGCAGGTCACAATGCGTGGCACATGCCCCAGCTCGATGTGTTTGCCCTTGTTCTGCTCGTTTGGCCGGCGTTCGCATTGCGCCGGCCTGGCAGGCTCGCCGTCCCCGCGCGCGGCCGACGCTGCTGAGTCAGCACCCGCAGCCCCCGTGTCCCCACGCAGCGACCTCCCGGGCATCTGCCGACAGCCGATCCGGCTGGCTTCCCAGAGCCGGGAGCTTTGGGATAGCGTCGGCACCGCTGGAGCGTGCGATGAAAACACGGCGTTCCCCGGGGGAAACGTGGGAAAGCAAACATGGAACGTCTCCCCTCCCCGGGGGCTGAGACTCCCCAGCGCGATAGGTGACCCCCCCGTTGCTTCCCACGGGAATGACTCACTCGCCACCTTCGGAAGCGGAGATGGAGGTGAAGGATCACGGAGGTTGGGAGCTGCAGGGATGGTGCCGAGAGACACGGGTGACTCAGCCCGGCAGGAACGGCAGGAATTCGTACCTGCCCAGGGAAACGGCGCACAGGTAGAACAGGTCCAGGCGCTCGCCGCTCCTCCGGGAAGGAGAGCACCCGACCCTGGAGGGATCGGATGTTCCCGAGCGCTTGGAGATCCCTCTAAGATCTTGCAGCACCTCACACCTGCCTTTCCCAAGCGATGTGATCCCCGGGAGGGGAAGGCTTAGATTTGCACCCGAGCCCAAGAAAGTCACCGCGCCGCGGGGCCAAAAGGCCTTGCATTTGCCCAGAAAACACTTAAACACTCTGAATTTGGCTGGCAATGGCGGGGAGCGACCACGACAGGCCTCCGGCAGACGGGGAGGGCGAGAGCCCACAGCAGCCGCCCTCGGCCACGCATTTGCCTCCGCTTTCCCCGTCCGGGGAAGGTTTGCCGTTCCCCTGCCCTCGGGGATGGGGCTGTGCCGCCAGCCCGGGGACACTCGAGCAGAAGGTGACACCGGGCTGGTGACACCGCGAGGGTCCCCTCCATGGATGAGGTGGGGGACGGGACGAGGAGCCTGCTCGGTCCCCATGTGGAGGGACAGTGGCGATGCGTTTTGAGGAGCAAGGGGGGGGCCAGGAGCCCTGCGGCCAAGGGGACGCGGCCCCGGCACGGGCCGAGGCAGCAGCGGGCCGATGCCAGAAGAAAGGCAAACACGGCAGCGGGAAGAGCCGGGGGCGAGGGGGAGACCCGAACTTCGCTCACGCGGCCGCTGAGCTTGACAACACTGAGCTGATTTTCCTCGCTTGCAAAACAAACTCCGCCGGCTGGGCTCGCGCCAAGCCTGGAAAATTTCGAGTGCAAGGAGCAGGGCGGGCAAAGTTGAGAGTCACCGACGACGGCTGGCGGCGTGCGTGTATGGACGGAGCTGCACGAAGCCCAGGACGACGCACGAAGCCGCCGCCGCCGCCACGGTCTGGGCTCTGCCCTTTGGGGGTTACGACAGAGCCAGGAGCTGAGGACGCGTGGCCACAGCTGATGCAAGAATTTGGGGAGGGAAAAGGGAATCAGTTTTCTGGGGATGGTTTCTATTTTGGGGCTGTGGCGCAACGGTTTCCTGAGCCGTGACGTCGCGCATCGGCCGGGTGACGGCATCCGCGCCGGCCTGCCTCGTTTCTCAAGAGCTGTCCCAGGAAAACGCCCTGTGCCAGGCCCGCTCCAGCTTCCCCTCTGGCTGGCCCGTGCGAGGGCTGCGACAGCTCCTCGCTGTCGTTGGTGCCGGGAGCCCTTCGTCCCTGCGGGGGATGCAGCCGAGCCGAGAGTGCCTGGAGCACTCCCGGGACACGGAGCCATGGTCCCGTGGGCACGCGCCACAGTTGGCATGGTCACGCTGCAGAACGCCCATGCAGACAGCCTCAAAAACCCAGGCTGCATTACAAACCCTGCCAAAAAACCCTTAAAAAAAAGAAAAAAAATTCGTTTTCTTCTCCCATCACACCAAGAAACTCGATGACCAAGCTCGCTGCATCCATCAGGGCCCTTCCACGCTCACCCGGGGCTGACAGCCGCACTCGGATGCGGGGCTGTCAACGGGCCGCACTCAACGGGCTCTTTCGGGAGCCGACGGCGGCCGCCCCGCTCGCCCCTCGCCTGGCCCGGCCGTCGTTTAAAGCCGCTGACAAGAAACGGGGGCACAAAATGCCGCCCTGAGCATCACAAAAGGCGGCCTGACGTCAGGGTGTGGGGAGGCGAAAGGCTCCGGGCCAGGAGAAGGGAAGCTGTGTTTGAAAAAAAAAAAAAAAAAAAAAGACAATTTCTGTCTAGGAAAGGCAGGGCCGTGAAAGGAGCCCTTCTTCAGGGCTCTCCAGGAGCCCGGGCGCAGAACAAGAAAATCCTTTGAACAGCCGGGTGAACTCCTCGGCCGGCTGCCAGCCAGCGCCTGCGAGGAGCCCAGCGGAAAAATCTCTTTGCAGGCTGGCTTGGGAAGGCGGGGGGATGTCCCGGGGGCTGGCTCCATCACCGGGGAGGTTGGGTCCCCCCCTAAAATGCTCTGGCTTTTCCGGCATCTCGTCCTGCTCATGGGCACGTGGCGGGAGCGGGTGCTGCCCGCGGTGGGGACGGCAGCCAGGTTAAGGTGGGAACAGGCGACCCGGCGCAGCCGCTCGAGCCAATGGCAGGTGAGCAGGCGGCTCCGCAGGGAGAACCGGAAAAAAATTTAAAAAAGGAGGAAAAACCCCTACTTGACCATACACCATTTTTGGAGGTTTGCCCTGCACCCAACAGGCACCTGTTGCACCCAGAAAGAATAAAATCCTGTTAAAAACGTGGTTAATTCTGAGCGAGACAGCAAAGATGTGCCTAGATGAGGTGTTTTTAGATGATGCACGTTGAGCCCCAGCTCAATAAAGCCCAGATATTCTTCAAACGGGGCTTCTGCCCCTCGTGCCCCCCAGCACGTGGGTGTTTCGCACGACGCCAACACGGAGAGGACACCGAAACGCCGGGATGGTGAGACTGGGATGTGGAATGGCAAAGAGCATCCAGCCCCTTCCTTCGCCGGGTGACCCGAGCCGGGCCGTGCAGGGGTCACCTTCCATCCAATCCAGCTTCCACAGATCTTTTCCTCTCACATTTGTTCCCCAAAACACTGTTAAACACCGAGCGGCAGAAACGAAAAGATGAAAGGAGGCCTGGCCGGCTGCCCGGCTGCCTCCGGCCGGGGCTGCTCACCAGAAACCAGGAATCCACTCTCTCCCTCGGCTGCAGCGGGTGGGAGAAGGCGAAACGCCGCTTCCCGCTGCCTCGTAATTCCTCTTTTACTGAAAAGGGAACCGAACGGCGTCAAAGCGGGGCCCGGACCGGATGGCTCGGGCTGTTCTGAAATCTCTGGCCTCACCCCGCAGAGCCCGGGGAAGCCCCTGGGCAGTGAGGGGTGCAGATCAGCGGGGTGTACGAGGTTTTTATGGGATGCACGAGGTTTTTACGGGGTGTATGAGGTTTTTAGAGGGTGTACGAGGTTTTTAGAGGGTGTATTTTTCACAGGCAGCCATCCCGAGGGGCAGCTCGGAGGGCTGGCTGCCACGGCCAACGCCTACTGCAGAAACGCCGAGCCCGGAGTTGCGCCAGCCCTCACCCCTCTGCAGGGAGGGCGATGCCCCGAATTTGGGGCTCTCCCAAAGCTGGGCAGCCCCAGCCGAGAGGATGGTGCCATCTCCTGGCATCACCAGGCTTTTCCCACCCCACAGTCACACCTCGGAGCAGCAGCGAGCAAGGACGCTCGGCTGTGCCAAGGGCCAGAACCCATCTCCTTCGGGAAACTGAGGCACGGAGCGGTGGTGGAGGTGGCCCAGGGCCACACGTAGCACGGCCCTGGCTGCGACCTGGGGACCCTGCTGCCACCTCGGCCTCGGAGCCGGACCGAGACCACCCATCCCCTGCATCTCATCCCAGCCGGGTCAAACATTCAATGGTCAGATTTTGGCAGACACAAGAGATGGGCAGCACAAGGATCCGGCTCCAAAGCACTGGTTCTGCCTCAGTTAAATACAGAAATAAACTTTTTTTTTTAGATTTCTGAAGCAGAGAGCAAAGTGACGCCAGGAAGGAGACCCAGGAACATTCCCGTTTACATCCACATCAGGGAAGAAACCCTCATCTTCCTCAGCACAACCTCCTGACTGTACATAATCCAGGGATTCACAGCTCAATAGATGAACTGCAAAAAGAAAAAAGAAAAATCTAGGGAAGAGGATTTCAAGGTTTTTAGTTCCGGCAGCTTTCGGGTTTGCAGGGAAGGGAAAAACCCCCACGGAGCTACAGGTCAACCGGGAAAGGCTACGCCGGCATCGGATGTCACGCTCAGGTTCTGTCCTCCGTTCAACTTCCCCATTCTGCTTCAGGGCTGTTTCCGAGTAAAAAGAAAAAAAAAAAAATTCTGCTTTCAAACCAAGTGCTCCACTCCTAAATCTCTGCCTGGAGCATTTCCAAATTGCATTTTTAATTGTCAGCTTGGAATGTTCTGACATTCACGAGTATTCCACCCTCCCTGGCCAAGACCATTTGCTGAATTAACCCAGCCGCACTCCAAGTTCCGGTCCCCTTTCCGAGGAACGCGCGCTGTGTGCAAAGGGAATAATTACAGCGCAGAGCCCAACGATTAATCTCTGCCCCGATTTAAAACAAAGTGAGAACCCGTCCCCGTAGCGCTCTCGTGACACCTATAAATTGCCGGGATGCGAGAGGGCTCGGAGGTAGGAGAGACCCCGGGGAGCGCTCGCGAGGCATTGTTTCCATGCATGAATAATGCAATACCTTTTTTTTTTTAATCTTTCCTCAAACTTGCTTTAAACTTCAGAGGAGCTGGCAAGAATCCACCCGACGGTAGTATTTCCCATTTAGATGAGATTTAGGGAATTGCCGGCGTAGCACGGCTGCTGTTAAGCAATTTCTTCCTCTGGCTTGGTTACAGGAGAAGTTGTGGCCAGCACGGCGAGGAGGGACCCACCCCTGCCGCACGCAGCGGGACGACCGACAATTCCCTCTCCCATCACAGCCAGACCCACCGGCATTCTCCAAACGCCGCTTTCCTGGTCTGCTGCAAATGGCTTCATCCTGCGCAACCAATAAATTGGTTTTTGGGGAGAAGTGGTCAGATGGTCGTCGCTCTTCGGCAGACGCACCGGGCAAAAAGGGGAAACAATTCAATCCACTCGCAGGTGCAGGACAGGTAGAAACAGGAAATGCCGCACCGTCAGCCAGCACAAACGCTCCCTGGAATATCCCACTATCCTTTAAAAACAATTAGGTTTCACTCTGCGCAAGTTTCCAGACAACCACCTCGGCTTTTCTTGTTTAATCGCTTTCTGCCATTCTCACAAATCACCCCCAGACCCAGGGAACAACTCTCACCAATCAATAATCAATCCCTACTAAGCCCAAAAGAGCCAGACACAATACAGTTTTGATTTTTTTTTTTTAATCAGCTCTAACACACAGCGGCACCACACTTATCCCAGTTCAGAAGGAGTTATCCGTGCTTTATTCACTTTCCAGCTTCTCAGTTTGCTCTCCTCTGCCATCAGTCCTCTTCCCTCGCGGTCCGCAGCCCGCTCGGCTGCAGCGGAAAGCCATTTCCACATCCCTCCGACACTCACGCACCGGTAGCTTTGATATTTCTAATAAAAAGATAAAAACAAAGAAATTCAGTGAGCTCAGGTGGGAATGGGGCCTAACCCACACCAGCGTCTCTGCAGATGCAGGAGGTCACATCTCCCGAGCGCTCGCCCCATGCGCGACAGCCCCTCTTACAAAACACCGGTCGGGGTCCCCAGGAAACAACGCTTGCTCTGAAATGCGGTTCAGCCGCCGCCGCCGCCGCTCCAGCCACAGGAAGGGCAAAGTCCTTCGCCACCAACCGCCCCGCGCGCAGGCCGCAGCAGCACGCGGACCCTCCCCGGCGGGGCTGGGCAGCGCCTGAAGCAGCTGGGCAGCGCAATAAATCATCTTCTTCGTCCCTACAGGCGCAGAGCACACGTAAATCAAGCTGTGGGCAAGGAACTCCCTCACTGTGACACAAAGCGAGGGTCAAAACCCTCGGCCGAGCCCGTCCCGTTCCCCTGAGCCACAGCAAAACGATGGAGGAGACGGAAAGTTTGCTCAAGGGGAACGAATCTTGTCTGGCACCCCGGCGTGGCCGCAAGGGGGTCTGGGCTAACCCAGGCCACGCCGCCCTGTTGCCCGCAAGGACGGGATGGTGGCCAGTGCTTCGCTTCTGACGGCCAGCTCGGGGGTGCTGGGGCTAGAGCGGGTTACAGCACTAATTATCACGGGGAGCAATCAGCCTGCAAAATGAGCTGGGTGATGAAATGAAGCCCAGAGCCCAGGTGCAAGTTGGGATGCTGAGAAGAATAAATTTTTAAATTGTTTTATTATTATTTTTATTATTTCTATTAGAGTCAGCACAGCGCTCCCTCCTTTTCCCAACAGCAAACCAAGGAAACCAACCACGCTTCGCGCAAACATTTCAGTGTCTACACACCCCACAGTGACATCGCTCAGGAAATTTTATTTTTCCCCATTTATTTTACATCTCAGGCATCAACGCCGGCAGCCAGACCCAGCGCAGAGCCACACGCAGCGGCTCCCGACCCGGGAAACACGGAGCGGAACACGGGAAACCTGCACCTGTGGGAAGTGAAACGCTCACACAGCCCTCGTGTGTTAGAGAGTTTTTAGTTTTATAGCGCCCAGAAAAACTTAATGCAGAGATTTTATTGCACAATAGGGTTCAGAGATTTTATTCTATGCGTAGGTAAGCAATTAAATCATTTCCCCCTTACCAGATCTGCGCACACAACCCGGGGTGCAGACAGGGTACCAAACACCAGCACCAGCACTGCTGACAAAAAAAAAAAAAAAAAATCTTCAGCCAAAGCAAAAGCAAAACCAACACAGCAGGAGAAACATTTGATTATCCTCTCTTCTCACCACGTCCAAATTAAATTTTTGCCATAACAACTGAGGAAAAACTACAACCACACTCAGAAGCTCAAAAAAAAAAAAAAAAAACTAGAGAAAAAAGAAATATTGCTACTTACAAAGCAACAGCCTCAGCACCAACCTGCCGCGCCACGGGACAGCGCTCCGCAGCCGCCAAGGTGGGCAGCCAAGAGGAGCTGCTTCATTTCCACTTTTTGGAGGAAATTTCGGAGCACAGAGCCCTCACCACACACAAACCCAACTCCCCAAACCTGAAAAGCAGCCCCTGGGTGCACCAAACCCATCCCACCCTGAACAGCCCCACCTGAGCCCAGCCCCCCTCCACCCTCCCCAGCTGAGCCCAGCTCTATTTAAGCTCAGGCTGGGGGTGAGCCCATCCTAGGAGCACCAGTCCCTCTGGGTGCTGCATTGGCTGGAAAAATCCTGGAGATACTCTCACCCTGGAAGTACCCACATGCCAGGGAGGGCATTCAGCTGGAAAAACATCATCAGCAGCAGGATTTGTGTCATCTCTGATTCCCCTCCATCCCTCTTGATGCTCAGCACCCACAGCTGGGACAGCAGGCAAGGAGCTGACCTCAAGGGATGGTGCCTGGTCCCATCCCACAGCTTGGTGGGACGAGCAGCATAAGGAGACTCCCTTATCAACCCAGATCTATCACTGAAACCGCGAATTACGAGAGGGGGAAGTCCATGATATCATAATATAGCCCACATGAAACCGCTGCCGCTTCTGCCAGCGCAGAAGATGACGTTTGAGTCCAGGCATTGTGTCTCGAGGTCCCATGGGACGCAGCTTGGACGGCTTGGCTGTTTTGAGGCTCTCTGAGACCTCACTGCTCGGCAATGCGATTTAACGTTAATGCGATTTGTTAAGAAATCAACGAATCCTCTGCGGAGATTTTTAAAGAGGGTGTCAGGACAGAAACCTCTCGAGAAACAGAAGTCCTCCCAGTTCTCTGCTCCAGCAGCACCATACTGTGGTGTAACTTACGGAGACGTGGGGAGCTGCTCCCTTTTCCCTGGAAAAGCCTGGCAGTAGCAGGGAATGCCGTTAGATGTCAGTGTGCCCTCAGCCGCGGGAGAGGCAGGCTGTGCTGGGGAGGTGGCAGGCAGAGGGGTTCGCTCTGGGAGGGGAACAGCAGCACCCAGCACCTCTCTCAGCCTCCTCAGCCCAGCGGCATGGTCCTGGGAAGGACGGGAGACGGGATGCGGATCAGCCGGAGCCTGGTTGTGGCAAGTGCTGCAGAGAACTGGAACGAGCGGAGCTTCCCAGGCACTTGGAAGGCAAAAAAAAAAGGTGTTTGAGGGAGAAAGGGCAGCTCTAGGTGGGTTACAACACAAAGAACAAAACAAGAGGCCAGCATTAATGCGAAAGATCCAGGACACATCCAGACACTGCATTTCTAACGCTGCCGTCTTGCAACAATACAAACCGGCTGCTCTTCAGCTGCCCGGCGTTGCGGCCGTATTAATGCTCCGGGCCGTGATCCTGCAGGATGCCGAGCGCTTTCCCACGGGCGCTGTGAGCTTGGAGGCCAAGGCTGTTACAGGACCTGGGTCTGGCCGTCCCCACGCACGCAGAAACGGCGGCTGAGGCCACAGCCGCAACCCAAAAGAACCCGGTGCTCTTCCACCACGGCAGCTGGCAACGCCTTCTCCCCAAACACCAGTGCCAGTCCCAAATTTCCCCTTTTCAACCCGACAGCAGGAGCTGGAGCTTGAGGGAAATATTCTTAAGGCAGAGGAAATGCAGTAACGCTGCTAAGACCTAATTGTGAGAGTATGGGCTGATTGACTTCTCTGTAGATCTGATGAACGCCGCGCTGCTCCTGACGGTGCATTTTTTGCCACCTTGGAGTTTTTACCTTAGATTTGTAATATTCCTGTGAGACTGGAAAGGCAAAGCCTTATTTTTGCCCCTTTTTTTTCCTTAGGAATCCTGAGAAACAAACGCAACAGCCACGCTGGCTGCTGAGAGCCGGAACAAAATGCAGCGGTGCATCTCACTTCCCCGGTGAAACGCTCCGTGTGCGCGGGGACGCCGGTGATGCCGGCGTGGAAGCCGGTAACAGAGGGAATTGTCTTTACGCGCGGAGCGGTTTTGAACCCTCCTGTCTCCTGGAGGGACACGTTGGTGCTGTTCCTTCCACCCACCGCTTGGTATTATCGCATTTCGCAGGAGCGCGAGGGATCTGAACACACAGGGCGAGGGGGCTCGGAGAAACGCTCCCCGCACCACCTCGCTGCAAATGTCAACCGGAATCAAGGAGTTCGCTTCCCACGCGAGCCGAGCCTTCAAAGCGAGCCCCCCTCCTGGTTTACACTGAAGGGAAATGCTGCTGCGGACTGTGGGAGGCTCTGGGATAAACAAAAGGATGCAAATTTTGCCCAGGCATCCAGCTCTGTCATCAGGGGCCCTGAATTCCTGACAGCCCCGCATCGTCATTCGCTTTAGGTGTGAGATGGTGTCGCGGGGATGCCAGGCCTCTCCTGGGGCTCGGCCTGCTCCCAGGGCCTCCTTCCTCTGGGGCGTTTGGGCAGGGGTGGCAAACTCTAGGTTTGTTTTCAATGCCGGGGTCTGCATTTAGTGTTTGAGCCAGCTTGGGGATCAACACCAGAAAAATCAGGGAAACGGAGCCTTTCAACGCTCCGCATTTCCTGACTTGCAGCCGTTTTCTGCGACGTGATGACGATGCCGTGATTGCCAAAGCCGCCGTCGCCTCTCTCGCCTCTTCCAGCTGCTCTGTTTGGAAGAGGAGCGAAAGGCATCCCCCTCCACCGCCCTGAGCAAGGGCTCGCTGTGATTCTCCAGTAAGCCAGTGCTGCTCAGACACAACCCAGGAGACACGGCAGCGCTGGAGTCGTTTCAGCTTGGGCCATCGCAACACTCACTGATCCAACCCCGCTGCCAGGAGCTGAGGGATGCTTCAGAGCCCACGCCACCCCCTCGCCCCCCCGGGACGGGACCGCGGCCCCTCTGATGTGTCCTCTTCCCTTTGATGTGGCTGAGCGAGCCCTGATAGGGGTTAGCAGCCTCCGGCGGTCGTGCTGGGAAAACTCAACTTCCCCGCTCTTGAGAACACGCGGCACAGAGAAACGCGTGGAAAATGGAAATGACAAGGTGATTCAGGTTGTTTCTTTAAAGGCAGCTTCGGCCTGGAGAGCCGCTGAGATTCCTCTTCTCCTGAGCGGGGTTTACACAACATCTGCGACTTAAACCGCGCAGCACCTTTCGATTTAAGGACCAAATCACGGGCACACCCCCACCAGTTGCTCTTTACCGTGGTTTTTTACTTCTGTCCCCAAGTCCTTGCGAAGACTCGGCCCTTGTGAAGCCACCGCTGTCACCGTCATGGGGGAGGTGGTGGTTCATGGAATTGTTCTGCTTGTTCCACCCGCACACGGGTCCCCTGGCAGAGCTGGAGCATCCTGGAGCCAGCAGCTCCTTCCTGGCCGAGCCTCTGAACTTCGCTGGGATAAAAACCCTGCACTGCGACTCTTCAGATCCCGAACGGCGAAAGCGTGAAGTCAAAGAACACTTAATTCATTTTAAAGAAATTTTACTCTGTTTGATGGGGAAAAGTGAGAATTGCAATGGGTCCGTGCCACCCGCACTGTGTGGGAGGACCTGGACCTCGGGACGAGGAATTGCTTAATCCTACCGCTGTAAGGCACGGTCGACCTGTTTCAGCGCGGTTGGTATCCGTCCATCTGCCTCTGGAGCTCCGGAGAATTAATTGTTCAAAGTATTTTCCATGCAGACGACTCCTTTTGTTGAAGTGGAGATTTGTGGGAGAAATTCAGTTGTGAAGAAGCTCTTCAGGATTTTATCAGAAAGAGCCTGGAAAGCAACTATTTCATTTAATTAACTTTTTAATTTCTTTGTAGCTGTTAACTTGGCAAAAGGGGGTGATTTTTAATGAAAACGGGAGGAGGCTTTTTGACAGAAGTGAAAGAGAGGCAGGAAACGTTTCCCAACTTGGCTCCACCTGTGTTTTGTCAGAGATGATCTAGCATCACTGTAACACAACCAGGCGAAAGGTGTTGGGAAACAGACTGGTTCCCTTTATGGGGCCGCCAAAAATGGGGTTCCATCCTGTCGATGGGGAATGACAGCCTGTGCACTACGAAAGGAAGGCTGATGGGATGGAGAAAGGGTCCAGGGGCCGAAGAGGGCAGGTAGGAGAAGGGGAGAGGGGATGTCTGTTGGGAGTGAATCCCCCCGGTGATGCTCCGTGGGATGGAGTTAGTAAATAATTTCCATACCGGATGTCGGTGCCGCAAAAACCACCTACCCTTGGCGTGGCCAATGTGCTCTCTGTACGCTAGCGCAGCTTCTCCGGTGGGAACGCGCTCTGCGGATCAGGAGCCTGTCTAAACACTAAAACTGTTTAGGTAAACACCGGCTGGCACGCTGTCCTGTTAGCAAATACCAGCCTCCGCTTTAAATTAGCGTTGCAGGGAAGAACAATGTTTAAATAGCTACATCGTCTTCCCCGGGAAAATTAATAACTGAAACACAAATGCTGCGGTGAGCTCCTGGGGAAAACGCTCCAGCGCAGCGGCTGCAGGCACCAGATCTGTGCTGTCTCTCGCCGCGCGGCGCGAGAGGACAATCGGGATTCCGGCAGAGCGGTGAAAGGAGGCACAGAGAAATGTTTTGCCTGGGCAGGGACAAACGCAGGACGGGCTGGCGGGGCCCAAGCCGGAGCTCTCCTTGCCCCTTTCCCCCCATGGCTGTGGCAAACTCTGTTTTTTTCTGTATTTAAAAAGCACTAGAGGGCTGCAGAGAACTGCTTTTGGGGCTGCAGACGCTGCTGTCAATGCAGGCTGCGGCCCTCCGCTGCCTCCTGCTCCGGGCCTAAGGAAACCAGCCAAAACGGACGCAGGGACGGGATGGTTTGGTGATTGAGGTGAGAGAGGTGATTGAGGTGTCGGGATGCAGGCGGTTGCGAAGCAGTGCTGATGGTGGCTCACACCTGGGAGGGTCACAAGAGGTGGGAGGTTGTGGTGCGAAATCACAAAATAATTCAGGTTTGCCCCCAGGCCAACCCCCGTGCTCCAAGCAGGATGGTTGGGAGCAGCTCGCTCCGGGCCGCGTCCCATGGGGGTTTGAGCATTCCTGAGGATGGAGACACCACAGCCTCTCTGGACAACGTGTTCCAGTGTTTGACAGCTTTCATGTATAAGAAAAAAAACAACAAAACACCCAAAAAAGCTTTTTCTTGTGTGGAATCCCTGTGTTTCAGTTTGTGCTCATCGCCTCTTTCAGCGAATGCCCCTGGGAAGAGCCCGGCTCCGTCCTCCGGCTGCAGCAACAGCGGTGCTCCGACTACAAGGGTAGCGCTCTGTATTTATTAAAAGAGAAAACGATGCCTGGAAAAACTTTGGGTATCGAGTTAAAACAGGGAGACTGGTCTAGAAAGGGTGAGACCTTCGCTGTTCCAGATGCTGATCCCTGACCTCCGGGACAGGCAGAAGTGCCCGCTATCAAACCACACAAACGTGAATCCCAACTTCCTTCTTCTGCTGTTTCGCAGCCGCCTCTGCTCCTGAACGCTTGAAAATCTGCCCTTGAAACTTTGGAAAAAAGCCCTACATGTATACAAATATTTTTTTCTTGTTCACAGATGTAATTAGGCGGACACAGCAGGGCAGAATTTCCAGCACAATGACGCACGTGGAAGTCAGCGAGGGCAGCGTCCGCTCTCCAGCCAAGGCGGGCGGCACCTCCGCCTGCCGTCACCCCGTTACCGGCGGCTGACGAGCACAGGTTTCCTGTGGCTGCTTTAGGGTGCACTTCCCCCAGCGCAGAGGGTCAGCAGCAGCGCGATGCTCCAGCGAAGCCGTATTTAACACCTACAAACGCGACGCACGGCCGTGCGCTGTTCCTCCGCGCGGGGGTGAAGCACGGCCTTTCGAAATCTCTGCCTCAGCACGGCCCTTCTCCTTGTGATCCTGTTCAATACCAAGTGGATAATAATCTATTTATTTCACTTATTTCTCTCTTCTGTCACCGTATTTTCAGAAAGGCAGCTCCTACTTGGGTGCTGGCAACCAACTTGGTGCACTAAAAAACTCCATAAATCTACGTACATCATTCTGAGCTTAAATAGTTACAGTATTTGACAAGTGTATTTTACAGAAAAATGTATTTTACAGGGTACCCCAATACCCATTTCCCTGCTTTCTTCCTGTATCAGAAAGAAAAAAAAAAAAAAAAAGACAAAAAAAGTCAGGGACAGAAAACATAAGAAAATTTTTCTGGCTGTTGACTTTGATTTCTGGTTTTGACAGTTTCTCCTCTTTAGTTTCTTTATCCACTGAGGAGACAGCAAAGGGGAAAAAGTATGAAGAGAAGGGGGAAAAGCCCAGGTAACGGTGGAAAAAATTGCAACTGAAAGCAAAGGAAAAGGGGCAGTTTCAAAAGCCAGGCGCTGCAGGTTGTTTTTAGTTTTCCACTCTTACAATAAGAAACCAGAATACATCTACAGAGACGAGTTACTACCTCCATCAAAAAACCCAACCTCCTGGGAAAACATCCACCAGCCGTCGGACGGGTAACGGTCCAACGCCCGCGGCGGAGGATGGAACGAGGGCGGCGCAGGCTGCTGCTCGGCACAGCCCCTTCTCCCGAAAGCAGCCAAATCCGCCCGCTCCTTCAGCCCCTTCTCCTCCACAGAGTCTGTCCTGGCCAAAAATAATTTTAAACTGATTTTCTTTCCTCCCGTTTGCCACCAGATGGCACGTACCCACCAGGCGAGCGGGGACGGAAAGGTGGGGACGCGACCCCCAAGGGTGCCTTGGCCAAGGGGAGAGGTCGATGCCGGAATTACGTTTCTGCTGCTGGAGCAGAGAGGCGTTAAGGTAAGGTTCTGTTCACAAGTGACCGCGCACCTCTCCAGAATATATCCCCCTCGATTAAAATCATAACAGAAGAGGGGTTTCCATGCCAGTTGATAATTTGGCCATCAGCCTGGACGTAGCGAAGACGCCGTCTTTTCCCTCCGCCCCTGCGTTACTGTCCCCTGCAGAGACGGGGGAGCTCGGAGTGGCTGCCACCGGCCAAACTTCAGAGTGAATGTGAGCCGGACCCGGGAGAAATAACTCAGCCCTGAGCCTGCGCTGCTTTCTGCTTTGACTCCGCTCTCACCTGATGCGGTGTGGAGGTTCTCAGGAAGGGACGCTGGGCACGGGACGCGGGCGAGGACGGTGTCACGGCTCTGCCGCTGCCTTTACCCCCCCAGATCCCTGCTCTGCCAGTTGTGAAGGGACACAGAGGGGGCACAGCGTTCCCGTCTCCGTTCGCTGCCGAACGGCAAGAAAAGGGCAACATACTCAGCAATTAGCATCCTACCACGGTCTCGCTTTCGCCTGCTGGAAACGCTCCCTTTCAGCCTCTTTCTTTTGTGCCTGTCACAGGCTAAACGCGATCTCTAGCATTTTTGAGATGTTTAATTACTTTTCCTGGTGTCATTTGTGTTGATTACATTATTTTCTTCGGGTAAGAGGGCAAGAGAGGGCCTCACACTGAGAGCAAATCACTGTGTGATTGGCAGCGCTTCCCAGCGCGGCTTCTGATCCCTCCCTCCCGGTGCTAAAAATGCTAACGGTGTTCTGAAACGGTGTGAGGCCCCCTCACAAATATATATATATATATTTTTTTTTTTAATTTCTCTATTGCAGGCCATGTACTGACAGAGGGAGCTGTTCTGACGCTTGTTTCTCCTGGCGTTAACGGCTGGACCCCAAGGTCGTTTTGCCGTTCCTCCCGCACGAGGAAGACTCAGCCCTGGCCGTGCTTGAGAGGCGTTTGTGGAAGGGTCCCATCAAACCGCTCTGGTGTTTTTCCAGGAGGATTTTCCTAAAGCGGTGACGCAGCTCCCCTAACTGCACAGTAAGCCAAGGCGATCATTCCCTGGGTGGCCATGGAGCTCACCTGATGGTCGGCTTTGCAACACGTGGAGCTATTTCCAGCTGTGGCCTGTCCTCTGGGATAGCAATCCTCCACCTCTTACACGCAACGTGCTGCGTAATACCCTTCGGCATTTGCTTTTCCGCTATTTTTTTTTTTTGTTAGTGCACAAGCATCACGGTGTTGGCTATTCCGCGTGCTGTGCTGTCACCTCCTAATCCCTTTCTGCGCTAACACTGCAGCTATTTCCCTCACCCTATTTCCCACTTTGGCACCCACCTGTCCTTATCCTGTTGACTCCAGCTCCTTTTTCCAGGATCATCGGTCTGTCCTCCGAAGGGCCGGATGCTTCCCCTTCTCCCAGCATCACCTGCCATGGGACGGGCTCTCCAATTCCCCTGCTTCGGAGACACAAACACAAATCAGTTGCATTGCTGGGGGGCATTCGCTTGCTCCCAGCCCCTCCTGGGGACCCCAGACCCTTTTTTTGGTGTCACCCAGTGGGGTGTTGTGTGATGGGCGATACCCTGGGTTGGGTGAGACAGGACAAGCCTGCTCCCTACCAATACTCACCCCTGAAAACTCTTCTTAAACACAATTTCCTTAAAACATTTCCCCCCCGACCTGCACGCCTGTTTTTTCCGTACCGTGGAAAATGTTATGCCTTGAGAAGACCCACACATGAATAAAAAATCAAGCTGTCACTCCGCCGTGCTCCTTGTAAAGAGAAATTGCTTGGAGCAGCAAGACAGACATCTGATCCTGGGGCTCTAGGAGCGGCGTTTGCGAAGGTCTGCGCGCGTCAGGGGTCACTGCGGTTTGTGCTCATGAATAATGAATCTGACACTGTAGCTATGCAAATGTCACCTAACAAGCTCCAAACTAAATACAAATCGTGTTTATTGTGTCAATTATTCACCGGTCTCCTTCCCCAGGATGCGCTTGGATTTTCGGGATGGAACTGATTGATTTGAAGAGGTGGAAGTGGGCGATCAACAGAGAATGTTGGGTGCCCTTCCACATCCTGGTGCTATGAAAATGAGACCGGATTCATGGGTGGCACACAGAGGGGTCTGGTCCTAGTCAAAATTTCTGGGCCTTCTATAGGAACGACTGAGAAATCACCAGTGCTTGGAAACTTTGTCACCGGGTTATTCTGGAGCAAATTATTTCATGCTTACCTTCTCCTCACCATCTGGTGACAGCCAGAGGTCTTGGGTTTAAGTCCTCTTCACCCTTCAGCTTGCTCATCTACTGCAAGTTATCAACGCTTACTTTCGTTGTGCCGCACACCAACAGAAGGGGAAAGTGCTCTCAGCCCGACACGGCCCCGTGCAGGTCTTCAGACGCAACGCCGGATGCCTTCCAGCTGGTTTACAAACCCATATCAAGCAGACACAACTCGAAGCCGATGAAAACGATGATGCGCAATCCAAGACCTTGCCCTTCGCTCGCTCTTTCTCCTTGCCTTCGGCGAACCCACAAACGCGTTGCCCAGAGGAATATCAAGCTGAAAGCTGCAGACATTATTCCTCTGCTGACGTAACCTTTAGAGCTCTGATGAACAATATTTTACACAGCTACTGCTCGAACAGAAGTCGCTGTATTGTTTTTCATACCTCTGTCTCTTGTCAGGAAGACGCTAGAGTAAATTCTCCTTGGACAGCTCGCTGAAATCCTGACCCGCGTGCTGATCACTGCTGTGCTTTCTCAACTCCGAGCCCAGGCAAGGATGTGCGTCACATTATCGATGAGTCCAGACCAGCTTTCCTTTTTGTAATTTTTTTTTTCTTCTTTCTTTTTTTTTTTTTTTTGCCTGCCTTCGGTTGCATTGTGCCTTTCCGTTTTAACCATGAGCTCCCCAGAGCTGTTCTCACATCTTGGCCCAGCATTCCACCCACAGCAGGCGCAACCTTAAATAAATAATTTTACAAAGGAACGTGTAGATGGGAAACTACCAAGTAATTTAATTTTGTTGTTTCTTTTTTCAGCTGTCCTCCTTGTTCTACCTTGAGAGGAGCGTGGCTGGCAGGTGCCCAACGGGAGATGGGAGCAGATCGGACCGCATCCCGGCATCGGATAGCTCTCATGACGAACAGCCGCTCTTCTGATGAAGCACAACCACCTTCCTACTCTTCACCTGACAGAAATTACGCCAAGCAATTACTGAAATTGAGTGTGAAATCGCACCGGTGACAGACTGCCCGACGCAGGCACCGACGAGAGGAGCCGGGGTCGTTCCACCGGGCGGGAGTTTGTCTTGCGCCTTCTTCCCGCAGAAGAACTGTTGGCCATTTCCAAGCGCTGGTGAGGAAACCGTCTGCAGCTCCTTATGGCTGAGCACAAGACACAGGAAGAAGATGTACTCTTTCTGTAAGTTGTCCATCCCGATTTCGGGAGCCTGGAGAGAGCCTGCCTGACAGCGAGTGTCCGTGCTGTGCTTGCGGCTGCCCCAGCCTGTCTGCACGTGGGGTTGTAGGGGATCTGTTACGCACAAGGTAAAATACAATAATTTGTGTCCTGTAAGGATGCTCTGGTCAAAGGTGAGTCTTTAGTTCAGTGGAAAAATTAAAAATGGGAGCAAGAGTTCCCAAAAAGCGGGCATAAAGGGCAGCTGCTTATCATGGTCCTCTCCCCCTAGTAAACGAAAAGGAGGATAGGGAAATTTAAAAAAAGATAAAAGCTGATATGAGGAAGATGGAGGCTATGGCCACGGTACGGAACGTTTTGAGAGAGCGGAGGGCATCAACTCCATCATCCTAATCTCACCCCGCGACCGAGAATTACCAACAAGAAGCAATGTCGTTAATGCAGGCATTAAGAACATGACGGAAGGGGTAGCTCTGAGTAAATCTTTCATGTAATTAACAGCACAGTTCCGCAAATTAGTGGAAATTACATATTGAAATGCTTGGACGGCAGCCACGCCAGAGGGAAAGCGCCGACTTTTGTCTGATCGGCAATCGGCTGCTCGCGGCCTGCCAAACACCGGAAAACTACCTGGAAACCCCATTTTCGGGTTGTGCTTTTCTGGCACGACCTCAGAAGCGAGCGGCAGGCCACCGCGGCAAAATCGGCACTGCCGAATTCCTACAAAGAAGAACAGGAAAAAATGAATATCAAAGCCCAGAAACCAGCGGCTCGTTATGAAATAATTACCTAGGTTAAAACCTTCCCGCTCTTTCCCCTTTGCCTTCAGCCTGGCGCCGTGATAACGGGAAACGCAGCTGATGGGAAAACACAGGAGGAATTAGTCATACCCCTAATATTTAGACATTTATGTCTTTATCTTGCGCAGAAACAAAAATAAGAAGAGAAAAAGCAGGCGCCTGGTTAGCAGGCCTCCTGCTCGCTTTTGCATCAAGGGCCGATGTTTTCTCGAGTCCTTTGTCACAACCGTGAGACCGGCTGGCTCGAAGGCTGCCCATGGACATGGCCCTCCAAAAGAAGGGACCGAGGGCTTCTGCTGGGCACCAGGTCTGGAGAAGGACCCCTCCCAAAAAGCCCCAGACCCGGTGGAACGAGGCCATGTGTCCTCGGCCCAGCAGCTCTGCCCTGAAAACAGAAAGAGGCCTGTGCGCGTGCTGCGCTAGCGTCCGCCGGCCTCTAAACCCCGCACAAAGGCTCCCTCGCCATCACGCGGCGCACAGGCTTTCGCCGTTCCTGCCCTCCTCATTTCCACCGCGGATCCCGGAGGAGCACTGGAAGGAAGAAGAGAGGGGCCGAGGACAGCTCGTAATTGCACAGCGTTTCCCTCGGTGTTTGCTTTGATGAGGAACTCGGCGTCTCCGGCGAGCGCGCAGCAGCCTTGCACGGAGATACTCAAAATAAGGAGGAAAGATGCCACTTTTAAACAAACAATGCCTTGCTCTAAACGACAGCAGCAGCCACGCTACCCGCAGCTTTACAAAGAGCGTTGTCTACACATGGGAGTCTACAGCAGCTCTCCTCCTTCTATTTTTTATTTTTTTCCTCACTCTGAGCATTTGAAAGTCAAGGGAACAAACTGTCCCAGCCCACTTATTTTTTTCTTTTTTCCCAAGAGAAAAAAAAAACAAAAGGGATTTTCTTCTCTAAGGGAAGTGTGAAAACAGCTACGGGCACCCAAACGCCCATGCGGGTAAAAGCAAGGCGCTAGTGAATGGCACACCGAGCTAACGAGGGAGAAACTCCGAACATCAGTGGTTCCGGCTGGCTCTCCGTAAAGTAAGATTCCCCAAAACCTGGGAATCATGATGGATTTATCCCTGGCTGATCCCAAACGAGAAAGCGGGGCTTTCAATTCCGTATTTATTGCAGGAGATAAATCTGCAACCGGAGCCCAGGGCCGGGGTGCAGTTCGTGCCTCTTTCCACCGCCCCAACTTCTTGGGGTGCCGGCAGTAACTTCCCAGCGCCTTCCCCTCCGCACGCACGCGGCCAGGATGAACTTTCTCTCTGTCAGGCAAACCGCCGCTACCTTCCTATTTTTATTCATTAAGGGAGGGAACGGCGGAAAGCGCCAAACGTCTCCCATGGTATCAGTGCACGCTTTTTAAGGTGAGAGGGGCCTGATCTCGTCAAAATTAACGGCTTATGGTTATTCATGCTATTATTCTTAATGGGGCCAAGCATATACTGGACCCAGCAAGAAGCGCTTGACTTGTCAAAGATTTATAACACACCTTGACCTCGCTGGGCTAACGGTAAAGGGGAAAACCTTCATAACTAATAACGACGCTGTGCTCAGAATGAAAAGGAATGAGGAGGGAAAGGTACGGCCGGCTCCCATCCACCCATCCCAGCACCTTCTCATGCTGGGGATCTCCTGGGCAGGGCTTGCTCACAGGTACCTTGGTCCATTGAGGTGAAAAGATGTGAGGAGATGGGCAGGATGCTCCATCTTCACGGCAAGAGCCATCGTTTGTTCTCCGACTGTAAAGCAAATTTCATCCTAGTGCCTGATGAGGCCGATCCAACTTTCAGGCTGGTGCAAACCTCTTTACAAAGCCATCGATCTTAAAAAAAAACCAACAAAAAAACCAACCTCAAAAACTCCACCGTCTCTGGAAAACCACCTACACCATGGCAGAGAACCGGATCCCAAGGACGTTAACGGTGAGGGCTCACTTGAAAAGTGGCGAAAGCACCATGTGAAGACCACTGAGTCTGGAAGATCGCAGCAGATTCCCTCCATCAAAGATCACCTCCAAAAAAATCGCAAACGAAAAACCTGCTGCAACAGGGAAAAAGTGAAACTCAGCAGAGCCGGGGAACCCCCGTCATAATTAAAGCTCAGAGGCTGAAAACACTCGCACAGCCTAAACGATGACGGAAAGACTCAGTGAGACTACCAGGGCTTCAGAGGACACAGACTGAAAATTGAATTCAATAAAAAGAAAGAAAAGGCACGGAGATTTATAAGCACTGTAAAGCTCCTGAATGCTAATTCCTGACTGCAGAAAACCCACCCTTCCATGTGTTTATTAAAAACATGTGCCTCTGCCCATTAGGCTGCGGAGAAAAGGATTTTTCATTCTTCCACTAGAAAAAAAAAAAGTTTTTCTCATTGCAAGTAAGTATTTCTGTACCAGAAGGAAACCTCCTAGGAAGCAGCCTCTGCAGAAAAGGGCTTGGGTTTCTTCTCTGCTCCAGTTGCGTAGTTTCTTATTTTTAATCAATGCGTTAATTATTATTAGCCTGACAAACACACTATCCCTAATTGCTTTATTCATTCCTAACAGGAATGGTGAAGAAGTCAGTATGAAAAGGACAGGTTTGAACTGCAGACTGGAGGGTTTAAAATGAAAGGAAAAGGAAATTTGCCCAGTTTTGATGTCTTAAACACTTGGGTCCTCTGGTTCGTTACGAGAGAATCGTCTCCGCACCGCGCTTGATGATGAGCGGAAAGATGGAAAGGCCTTGATCAAAGTGTTAATGCTTCTGCATCGGAGCGCGAGAGAGATTTAAATTGCCGTTAAACTCCGGCGTGAGTCTAACCCGCCCAATTACAGGGCCAACGCGCCCCGGCTCTCGGAGCGGTGAACTCTACGTGCTTTAATGGGGATTTCATGCTGGACTGGCAGCTCTGGAGCCTGAACTTCCCTACGGAGGAGATGTAACAAGGGCAGCCAGAGCCAACGCCTTCCTCACGTCGACACGATTATGTATTACCACCAACGCTGCCAGTCCGGATCACACCAGAGGGGCACAGTCCTTCACAGGGGCACAGACCCCCGTTCTCCGGGCTGGGAGACCTTGTGATGCTCACAGGGGCCTGATTTGTCTCATCGTATCCAACGTTCATCGATTCCAATACAAATCTGTTTTATTTCCTTCCGTAAACCCTACCTCAGTCAGCAGAAGCAGCTGCCACCTTGACCGAGGGTGGCTTCAGCAGGATGGAGTGAAGGACCTCAAGTAGGGTCGGATCCTGCGAAACAACACGCCCCTTTGTTCCCGCTCCCCCCCACATTGAGTCAATGATGGCCAGGAAGGGAAATCCAAAGTATTCAGTCGCGTAAACGATTAGGAGCATTCACACCTCAGCCTCCCCACACAACCAGTCTTCCCAAAATCTCTTGAGAACCATCAATATAAACTGGTACTTATCTTCGATTAGCACGTTATTTTTCCAGTTGCAACGTCGGTGTAGTTTTAGAAGAAAACTTGCTATTTTGCATGAGTAGTGCAAGACCCCAGAGAGAAGGTTTTTTAAGGAAAATATTGAATGGTATTACACTCTTACAAATCACAAACTGCAGCAAGAGTTAGCGTGTGTGCTATCTATGTGCCTAGGTACGCCATGTGAAACACTAGCCAGAAAACCGGAGCAAGTATTAAAAATTATTATTAAAAATCCAATAAAACCCAACAAGAATTCACTTCCAGTAATAGCAATGCTCCGCACTGAAAAGCTCTTTTGTCTGTGGGTTGGAAACCATTTCACTTACAGATGACGACGGTTCAGGACACGGCCAGGCTTTGTTGTCTCTGCATTCAGACTGCAGCAACGCCGACGCAGGCTTTGAGGTGCAGATCTGACGGCGATAAACCCTGCGTGCACCCAGAGCAAGAGGCATTTCTGACCTCGGAGAGATTATAAATTATACAGATGGGGCAAAGAATCAGAGATGGAAATTAATTTTTTAATGCTTAGAGGCAAAAATGACCAAAACCAGACAACGTCCTACTCAAGCCTTCCTCTCTGCAAGGTCTTCCTCCTTACAGCCCATGAACGAGGTGCCTCCAGGTGGCAACGCCTGGGCCAAGTGGACTGGGATCAATTTGCTCAGACTTCTGATACGCTACTGAATTTTCCAAGATGATCACCCAACCCAAAACTGGATCCCAGCGTATGAGTTGTGTTTATCCACCCGCTACCACCGCTCTCGTTTTCGGGGCCCCAGAGAATTCTTGATGCATGCCCGTCCACGTTGCACACTTGGAGGAGCCCGTGACTCCTAAAATTCTCACTGTGACTCCTGCCAAGCTCCTTTCCTTGCTGTCTTATTTATAAACAACTCATTTCTGGATGGAGCTATTTGATGTGTGTTTCAATTAACTAAGATCTGAGGAACTCCTCTGCTCCAAGCTAATCAAAGATTGCTGTGAGGAACCTGAACGTCTCCAAGCATCCCAGAAAAAGGACACATGGTATTTTACCAGCACCCCTCATGCCTAAAAAAACAGGTACAAATGAATAAATTAAAAAAAAAAACAAAACTCACAGCTGAAAACATAGGTGTCTGTGCTCTGCCTGAGGTTCAGGACTGTCAGATCTCACCGACCGTAGCAGGGAGCTGGAACGCAGACCCAGGGAAAATTTGCTGACGGCAATAAAATAGCATGTTGCCTTGGAACCGACATACGTGGCACACCACTCGGCTTGTGTTTTTTTTTTATTTCTTGTAGCTTTCTCTGTGAAGAAAGGAGCCCTAAATCTTACACAAACCGTTCCCGCAGTGTGGACAAATAGGGAAAGCTTCAACAAACCTTCCGAAATTGTTGGGATTCGCATGCCATCTGTGTCTCTGAGAACGCAACGACCGACATCGACAAATACACTTATCACCTCGCCCGCTCCAGAAGGAGGGGACATCAACACCAACAGCTTCTGCCACTCAAAGACTGCCTCAGCCAGCAAACACAGCGTGTGGGCCACCGTCAAGCGGCATTTGGAGCCAACCCTTCCAACGTGCAGGTTATGGGTGGACAACAGATGCCAACAGAGAGACTGCGTAATTTAAGACTGGCTAACTGGCGCCCAAAACTCTTCCCGAGCTCCCGAAATGCAACCCTGACCGATACCGACCCTGACCAACCAGCGAGGGGACGGGCGGTGGCAAAGGGTGTAAGCACACAGAATTGTGCAAACTGCACCGGCGCCAACCAAAAGATGGATAATGAAGAGGTGGCCAGTGCTGAAAGGGCACAGTAGTGACTGCTAGCTTTTGAGAAATAGAGAGGGAACATCTCACAAGGGTTTCTCCAGTATATGTAGCTTATTGTGTGGTTTATAAGATGCTTAAGCCAACAAAAATTACCTGCAGTCCCTTACCTGTACTTCAGCACTGGTGCCCAGCCTCTGGTCCTTAAGGAGAAGATGTTAGATCATTAAAAACACAACGACCTCTACCAAGGAAGCACTCAGCCATGGTTATCAGATCGACACAGAGATGCACAGACGGACGTGTCTCCTCAAAGCACTGTCAGAATTTGCCACCCAAACCCAACAGCCAAAACTGTCGCATTGAATGTCTGTCTCCGGATGACTCGTACGCACCAGTCAACAGAAACGCAAGGAGAAGAGGAGGATTTGGGCCTTTCACATCCAAGTGACCTACCAACGTGTAGGAACATCCACTGAACGTTGCTTTGGTGAATTCCACCCAACGCGATGGCTCCTATCCAGATTTCCTTCGGATCATGCTTTTCTTTTCGGCTTCAGCAGACACTCACTGAACTCGTAACAGTGACCACAGAAACGAAGGAGTCCACGTGATACCAGCAGCTGGGGCACTGACAACCAACCCTGAACAAAGGGTCTTAAATAGACAGTAATTAGTAAACGGAGAATACCTGTCACAAGCTAATTGCGCTGCCTGGAACGTTCCTCTTAGCAACTGCCAATGCAGAAAAATAATTAGTCTTTTGTTATCTCTGATGTTCCTGCACACAAATAAACTGTAAAAACGATCAATTGATCTCCTTTTTCTCCCTAGAAAAAGCTTAGAGAAGTGTGAAGTCACCCTGGGCAGAATTGCATCTATCTCAACGTCATTTACATCAAATTCCGAATGCCGGAGCGGAGGAGCAACGCGGGCTCTCACCAAGAGCCTGGGAGAAGGGCCAGCACGCCGGCTCTCTCCAGAGACGTACACAGCTCTTACGGCTCGGTGCTAAAGCTGCCGATCGCCCTCGCGAAGGGAAATTAAAGGTAGAGAGAGCCCGGGGAGGCTGTCCCGCAGCACACCGGCACTCATTCACCTCCGGCTTTTTGCCTCTTAGCCGGGTTTCCCATTCTCCATATCTAAAATCTTGCTGCAACTCAGTTCTTTTCCTAGACAATCGGAATCCCGTGGATTTCTTTTTCTTAGCCATTTTCTCTGGTTTGCTTAGGCCTCTCTGAGCTGTGCTCTTAAACATGTACTGGCACAACGGGGAGTTTCCCAGAGCAGTGCAAATAAATAGAGATAAATAAAGATATTGGTACATCGCTGTCTCTTAGCTGTGGTAAAAACCCAAAAAGTTCACTGTAGAAGTCTGTCTTATTCTTTGGATGAACAGTTATAAACTTTTCCCCCGGTCTCACGTTGTTTTATTCTGTAATTTGCATTTTGGGAAGGAAAGCAAGCCTTTCCGCAAGGCTCCAGTGTATAAATCTCAGTTTATTGTTCTCCATCAGGGCAGAGTGTTAGTTCCGTGCCAGGTGTCTTAAACTAATAGGCTACAGGTTTAAAGGAAGGAGAAAATTGCCAAAAAACATTCCTGCGTTTGTTCTACTCTTGAAAAGCACTGGTTTAATTAATCTCCCTTCATCAGAAGCAGAAAGCACGGGCCTAATTGCGAGCTCAGAAGCGTCGGTTGTCCAAGTGATTGGATAGTAGTTAGAGATGAAAGAGAGCAAAACGAGGCATTGATGAATGCAGGTTTATTAGGAGCTCTGTCTCATTGACTCGTCTCGCGAAGCAGTTGGAAATCGGCTACAAAGTAATAAAAGGAAATTAAACCACATAAAACTTTGTTAAAGTAATGTGGAAAGGCCTGCATTAAACCAAAAAAAAGTAGTGAGGAGGTAGGAAGCAAGAAGTAAAACACATGGTAAAGACTTACTGTCCGATCCGAAGCCCACTGAGATCAACGGCAGGGTGATGGACTGAGCTGGAGCCCATGACTCCACCACTGGAGGGACATTTGGGCTACACAGCACGGCGGAGCACGTGTCTGTACTGCTACAGAACTGGCCAACTCACAGCAACAGCCTAGCACAGAAGGAAGACGGCAGACACTCAACGTCGTGGTGATAGGAGGGTTCCTCAAGGACGTCACCAGCCCCGAGCAACTGTACAGAGGCTCAGCGATTGCGAATCGTCCCCCGAGCCGTGTCTGAGGTGGCAGGTGAGTGAAAAGGGTAGGGCTCTTTTCACCACATTCATCACCAAGCACGACCCTGCCTGTACCTCTGACTTAAAATGACGTTCTTCACATCAATCTGCTTCTCCATGGCAAGTTTTTATCCGCCATTGCTTCTTTCAAGTACTCATTGCGATAAAGTCAAACCAAGAACCTCACAAAACGTCTGCATCTTGTGGGGAGTAACATCTGGGAAGAAGAACGTCCTGGGTAGATACAGACCTGTTGTTCTCGGCGCAGTTCGTCGCAGTAAAAACTTGGTCTCGGCCAGGGCAATTTTGGTGATATGCAGCTGACATAGGAATGGAGAAAATGTGGTGGGAGGAGAGCAGAAACAAGGCAGCAGTGGAAATTAGTGTGCTTACATAAGTCAACAATCGCAGGGGTCTCCCAGGTGGCAGCCATCCTAGCTTCTAAATTTAACAGATTAGATGGAAAATAGTGCCTCCCCCAGGTCTTCCCCTTAGGGGACTGGTATCTCTCAGGAAACCGTTTCCCAGTAATTAGCACCTGTGTCTTATAAAAATCAGCGCCTGCCACGGCTGCTCAAGCAGGGCAGTGGGAAGCTCTGCCGCATTTGCATTTTTCCTGGTATCAAAAAAGTGCTCCAGGTGACGCAGTTGGCTGGCATTGCTGGGCTGTGGTTTGGTGGGGCACTGCTCATCCCCAACAACGCCAGAGCACCTTCGGCAGGAGGGTTTTCAGATCCGTGAATGAAGATCAGTAGCAGATTATGGCATCAGCTCCGTCTGATCTTCCAGTTGACTGGATAGGGAAAGCGTTCAAGAGAATTGAGTGTCACTGGGAGTGATGTCACGTCATCATCAACATCATATGGATGTCACTGTCATCAGCTTTAGTTACTGATGACTGAACAGGTAGAGGGATCACCACCTGGAGAAGAGGAGGCTCTGGGGAGACCTTAGAGCGGCCTCCCAGTGCCTAAAGGGGGCTGCAGGAAAGATGGGGAGAGACTCTTCAGCAGGGCCTGAGGATGAGGGGTGATGGTTTTAAACTAAAAGAGGGAAAATCCAGACCAGATAAAAGGAAGAAATTTCTTACGCTGAGGGTGGTGGAGCACTGGCCCAGGATGCCCAGAGAGGTGGTGGACGCCCCATCCCTGGAAACGTTCAAGGCCGGGTTGGACGGGGCTCTGAGCAACCTGATGTGGTTGGAGACCTCCCTGTTCCCCGCAGGGGGGTTGGACTGGATGGCCTTTAAAGGTCCCTTCCAACCCAAACCCTTCTGTGATCTGGATGGCTAGACAAGATTCGCATTTAGGCTCACTCCTATCCATATTCTGAAGCACAATTTACAGCCTAACTCAGGTGCAGATACACGCCATCACCTCAAATCACACTCAGAGCTTTTTCAGTAAAGAAGGAAGGACCACAACATCGCGAACGAACCCTGAAGCCTCCGCTCGTGCCTGCTGGGTTAGCTTTGCCAGGGAAAGAAGGAAAATAACTGATGAGCACTGAGACGCAAGGGAGTTGCCTGCTCATATACTAAGAGAGTCGGCGTGCTGGTAATCAGGAAATGGAATTTGAATAACAAACCTTTTCCCCTCCACAGCTTGTTTCCTTCTTCTCACTCACAAATCTCTAGCAACACGCTCCGCAAGGACGGAAGGATCTCGCCTTTTCCCAGGAGAACAGCCCGAATGCCGAAGGAAGAGTGACCGAAGCAGCGCCAGGCAGCCATGGACTCACCATGGAGCGTCAGGGCGACAATTAGGAGCTGAGCAGCGGAGATAAGCGGAGATAAACGCCTTGAGGACCAACCTTCCCCATGTGACCGTGGTGGTGGGTACCCAACTCCCTCCATAACTCCTCTGACTATTAGATTGCATCTACAGACAGCTAAATACTTCAGTGAATATGACACAACGTGGGGTTTTTACCCCTCGTCTCAAGAAAACGTAACTATAACGAGATCTGCTAAAGTGTTATAATCAATACATCATCTGAAGGAGGAGAAAAGAGATTGATTTTTAATGAGGTACTTCGTTTTCTGAACGAATCCCATTTTCTTCTAGCATTTTGATTAAAGCCACTTCTCCAATCCTAAAACATCTCCTACTTCAAGAATTACTTAAAACCAAGCTTTGTGTATGGAAAGTGATTGATTCCTTGATTTTATTTTGCAAACCCAATTTTGCTTGCTCTGTGAAGAAGATCACGCAAATTTTTATTTTGCTGCTTTGTCATTTTGTTGCTTCTCAGGAGAGAAAAAAAGGAATGTAATTATTTTGTGCTAGCGATTAAAATTACAGGAAAAAAAAAAACCCTTTTGTGATGGCTGTAAACTCTCAGCTCATCAGGACTGCAATGGCTTTAAATCTACCACAACCGCTACTTCGAATTTGTTCACACAACTGCATCGGCGTGAAGGCAAGAGGGAGGACAGGAGCATCATCCGAGAGGATCACCACTCGCAGCCCGCTCAGGTTTTTTTGGTCTTACACGGCCCACCTGCCCCTTGCGAATGGAAACCCACCGATTTGCCATGGCGTAAAATTTATCGCGATTCTAGGCGAGTCCGTAGCAAGGGGCATCTTGCCACATGTCACGTTTGTCACTGGCTGGATTTGAGAAGAAATCGATTGCGGGGCAACCTGGTCATGGTGACCAAGAACATTCAGTTCTCCTTTCTGCAGGGCAGGGGAAAAATCCTTCCTCCTCCGGCCTGCGACACCCGGCACCCCGATGGCCACCACTGTACATACGCTGACACCAAACCGGAGCCAACCGAACCATTCGGCATCAACACCGCGTCTCGCTGTTCGTGAAACAAGTCGCTGTCAGCTTGAGAAGGGTGATTCCCCAGAGCGGAGGAGGGAAAAGCATCCCACCTTGACGGGCCAGTTTCTGCATCCTAAGGCCCACGTGGCGCCAGCACTCCGTCCACGCGACTCACGCCGCGGGGGATTGGGCCCACGGCTGCTTCTTAATCCGAAGGAAAGGGAAGAAAGACATCCAGCAAGCAGAGACCTGTGCTAACGAGACGGAAATTATCGCCTAATGCTGCTTCCTTCGGCTTCAGTTGAAGCGGGATTGTGACCTAAGAGACGATTTATTTATTTTTAAATCCACATATTTCTAAAGATGAATGCTTTAAAAATAAAACCTTAGTGGAAAATCTGCACTAAAGATATAATCCAGCAGCACTGCGGTTCCTTATCCCATAAAGTTGCCGTTGAAAAACGGGGCAGATAATGGGAGCTTTTGTCATTTATATCTGAGAATTCTTCAGGAAGCACAGACTTTCATCTGAATCATGCAAGGGGATTTTCTGCAAAACTCTGCGTCTGAGTGAGAATAAAAAAAAAATTTCTCAACTCCAGAAAGGGCAACGTGTTAGGCAGCTGTACAATATTGCCTGGCAGGCCTAAACCCTCATGAGCTCTAATTTTAAGTTTGCTAACCCTTAAAAAGTTTTCCCTTTATTTATATTGGAGCCTCTTCCCCTCCCTTTTGAATACAACCTGTCAGAAAACCCTAGTTACCAAGATTGCAAAGCCAATGATTTAAAAAAAAAAAAAAATACACAGAAGCAGCATCCCAGCTTTTCTGCACTAAAATCGTCCTCCTGCAAGCCAGAGCATGTACCCAACCCAAGCCACGTGACGAAAAAAAAGATGGGATTTTGAGAGATTGGCTTGCAACGCGAGATCCCTACGGCTGGAAACCCAAGAGACACTGGATCTAAATTAGCATCGCGCCGTTTGCATAATTTCCTCATGACACCACCGGCTCCTATGACACATCCAGCATCCATCGCTCCTGCCGTGAAGCTTTAAAACGCCAGATGTAAACAGTAAATCTTTGTTTTTCTCTGCCGGTAACTAGGGCAGACGCAAAAGTCGCGTCGCCAAGCTCTGCTCTGCAGTTGGGAGTAAACTTTCCCCTCCTGCAGCAAGTGCTGAGGCCTGCTCTGAACTTCCTGATTAGTATTATTCCTGATTAGGCTGCAGATAGTCCTCTGATTAAAGTGCTCTTGGCTATTTTGGAGCTTCACATAAATATACATGAACGTAGGAGATGAGAAAAGAGTAAACAGACAACAAGGCAGAGGCTGGCAGCTCTCGCCCGGAGATCCCAGCGCAGGGCCCAGGTCCTGGGTGACGGAGATGCAGGAGTCGAGGAGGGAAGGGCTCGTGCTGCCAGTGAGCAGGGGCCCGTCTGAGGCCACCCAGGGCTCCTGGCAGCCCTGATCGGACCCAAACTCAGCCTCCCACGGTCGAGAGGCGTCATGAAGGAGCTATGGGTGTTTTGGGCTCAGCCCACCGTAGACACAGAACACAGAAATACGTCCACCATGCGCACATGTACCGAGCTCTGGGGTTTTGGATTCAGGTTTCCACCTCAGGATTAACACATCGGCATTTCAAGGTTTTCATTCGGTACGTTAGGCCTTCTCTGCTAAAAGCTAAGCTCCTCCATTTTCCTCCTGCCATCCCTAAAACCAAACATGCTTCCAGTTCTTGGATGTGTGGGGAGAAGATAAAAGCGGCCTGGGGTACCACAATCATACTGAATTCAGTACAAGATACAAAACTTTGTGATACAGGCCCTGACGTCCTCCCTTGCCGTGAAGTATGGACGAAGCTTTCACGAGAGGGTTGCTTTATCCCATATTAGCTGAGCTTCTCCCACCCCACCTTCCTCCTCAGCGCCTGGCAGCACCCAAAACTCGAGAGATGAGACCCCTGATATGACCTGGGCCGGTAATTCTTACTCCTTCCATCCTTCAAAGACTTTTCGTTATTATCTAAAACAAATATAAAGGAAATGAAAAGCAAAGCCATCTGACACTTCCCAACACTACGGAAAATCAATAACGCTGAAGTCAAATTGAATCGATAACATTCATGCTTCTTTCCTGCATCTCACTACTTTCTGCACATCCGGACGCTTCCATCACGTACACTCCGCTGCTGTCACACCGTCCGGTAAAGAGCGGCCCACTCCGCGGCTGCTGGTCGCCTTTGGATCCGAAAGCAAAAGAGCAAACGCTCCTCGCCAGCGCCGCTGCTCTTCCTTTGAGGTGGCTCATTGTTCGTAGAGGCTGTGGGCACAAACCTCCCTCCCCTCCTCTCTGACACCTGGAGAGCTGTTACCGATTGTTTGCTCCCGAGGCTTTTCATCCCAAATCCCTTCTCTCACAGTGACCTTTATTCTCACCAGGTCTTTATTTTTATCTCTGCTTTCCCTCTGAGGCTTTGCTAAAGACGAAGGAGAACTTGTTCAGCTCCAGCAGTGAGCGACCGGGCTTCCAACCCCTGAACTGCACAGCGCTGGCCGGAACCAACGGACAAAACCAGGGCGGTTGCCCCCATGTTTCTCCAACGTGTGTATGGGGAAGAACACGTGTCCTCAGAAGAAGATGCGAGCCCTCTTTGGCTGCTCAGTGAGAGAGTTTCTTCTTTAATTTACAGAGTAGATGTTCATGCTGCAACAGCAGAAGACGACTGCTACTGGCATAATTGATTGTCCCTGTTAGGGCTTCACTGCGCTGTAAAAAGAGGTGCTCAATATCTCCAAATGCCAGCGCGTCAAACTGACGATGCCGAGCAACAGGCAATTAAGGTTTCTGTGAAGTGTCCTCAGCAGAGTTTCCCCTCCGCCACTGGAGCTGCCTAATCTTTAGTGCTCGGCTGTGTTGGATCACTCATGAAATTTTCTTACAGAAAGTAAGGAAGTCCCTGGTATCTCTCAGGGAAGACGTTCCTCTGAGTTTCTACAGCAGGATATGACACTAAAATGACAACCTGGCTGGAGACACGGATGGGTGCCCATTTAGTGACCAACAGCATCCACCTATCACAGTAACGAGAAATAAGGAATTAACTATTTTCACAGCTTCCTCTCCGATCCACACGCATCACAACCTCGCCATGACCATCTCTGCAGCTCTCCTGGAAGGGCAGCGAGCTGCGTTTTACAGAGGGGGAAACCAGCCAGTGACCCAAAGTCATGAAAGGGTGCCCGTAGCACCGTGCCTTGCGAGCGGGGAGGTTGTACCCTGCGCACCAGTACCCTGCCTCGGTATTAATGGCCCGCTGAGTCTTTGACGCCATCAGTTCGCTGGCCGTTCCATAATGTCCTGGTTTTGTTGCGTGGATACACGGCTACTGGAAACTGGAGCGAGACCAAACCCTCTTGCGCTGGCCCTGGACATCCATCACTTGCCCTTCACAGCCGGCATCATTGCTGGCCTAGGAGTGGCTCACCCTTACTATTTATAAACCAAAGAGGAATCCCACAATTAAGAATAATTGCAATTAAGATGAGCAATGACAATATTGAAATCCGCCCACTTAAAATTTGGCTGAAAAATACACATTGCAGGCCCCTTGATTATTTTTTTTTTTCTTAAATAAAATCTGTTCCTACGGACACTTAATTGTTACTGAAACTGGAACCGCACGTGCAGCTTGTTTTACGAAAATATCTGAGATGTACCTGCTCCAAATGACCGGGTTGGTTGGTCTATCAGCTACGGGCCCACGAGGAAAACGCAAGTGGAGAGCTGGGAAGAGCCGAGGGACTAGCTGGAAAGCCAGGAACAGCTCTAATTACCGCTCCTTAACGGTACGTGCCTGCTGCACTTTGGCACACGACATAGGGCATCTCCTTGGCACTTCAAGATTAATGAGTAACAGGAACCGGTTCCCAGTTCCAACATGTTACGCTATAGATCACCGCGTTCAGCCCGAGAACGTCCCGGCTCGGCGTGACAGGCTGCATATCCAATTGCTCCTCTTGAAAGTCTTTGCATCTTTGAAAGCAAATATATCGTGCGCTGCAGGGGAAAAATCCACTTTTCTGGCAAGACGCGCACACTTCACTCCAGTGATGGAGGCAATTTAATCAGGAACGTCGGCCGTTTATTGCAGTCTACGCCTTCTCCGGGGCGCTTGCCGGATAACAACGCCATTAAATATCCCCGAGTCCCTGCCTCTCTAACTCTGTCAGCGACTCTCCTCTGTCTTTTTGTGACCATAGTTTGGTGCAGACAGAAACAGAGCTCTGCGAGGAGATAAAGGCTGGATCTAAAAAGAAAAAAAAAAAAATCTGGGTAAGATAAAGAAAAATTTGCAGCAAGAGAGGATGAATAAAGCGGTTTGTTTGCACAAAACCACTCCAGGGTCAGCTCGTGCAACTTGACGCCTACGTCGATTAGTGCCAGGTAAGAAACACGTGTCTCCGTTTAACACGGCCTCGACTGCGGCAGCGTTCTCATAACATCAGCCCTTCTCTTTCTACATTAATGTGAATATTTCCTCCTCAGCTGGGAATAAATCTTCCTGTAAGAGCAGCTCTGTTCTCAGCCGCTTGCTCCTCTCCTGGGCTCCTTGCTCCTTGGCAAACGCCAGATTTGTGGAGCGGAGGAGAGGGCACGGAAAAGCAGTGAGGAGCGCTCTGCGATGAAGATGCCCTCCTTCACGCCATCGGGGTGAAAACCGAGTCCTTCGCAGGAGACCTCTGCGCCTCTTCAGTCCCACTTAAGCTCTTAAAACCGTGCTTGAGTGGCGTTTAAGCGTGCGCAGGACTTGAACTCACCCTCCACGCCAAACCGAATCTCACCCCCTAATGAACACAGGTCCACAGACTCATCTCAGCAAAACCAGAGAAAGTCCAGGACAAACGTCTGGATAATAAGGGATTTCCGTCCGTTTTTAGGAGCTGTGGGATCAGAACGGAGCCCTTTAATCAGCACAGAACGGCAGCGAGGGGACGTTAGCTGGAGTGGATGCCACCGCATCTTATTTGCATTTCTGTCTTTAAGCTAGACCTAGAAATGCTTCTGACGCAACTCATAATTCAATACATTCGTCAAATAAAAAAAAATAAACATCATCTTAATGACTCCCTCCCAGTGCTAATTATGCATTTAAATAGTTTCTGTCAACCAAGAAATATTTTCTCTTCTCAAGGCATTATTTTGTTTCTTCCGGGAAAGAAACAAACTCATGGGCTGACATTTCTTTGATGAGCTATGGAACATCGGCAACATTTTCAGAATTGTCCGTAGCGGTGTCCTCGTTTCTCCATTAAAATAACCAGAAAACATCAGCATCAACAGATGGACAAGCCAGCAGGAGGATTTGCAAGAGCCACCTGAAATAAACCGAGCTGATGGAATTTGGCACTTCTATCAAAACAGATCTTGAGCAGAAGCTTCTAAATTCAGCGTGACGTACATTTACATTCCTTTCATCATTTTTTTGTCACTGTCGCTGCACCTGAACAATAACATTTAAAGAAACCAAAGCATATTGTGATAGCCACAGCGGTACCCCACGAAGCGACGGTCATCACTCAGCCCACCCCAAACCAAGTCAAGAGCTTCCACGTTACATGACACGGGTTCTGGGTACCCTACTGCACGCTGTCCCGAGAGGCTGGGCCCTGCCACACCTTCCCGGAAACGGGGATCGCGGACTCCGTACGCCTGGAGACAGCCTGGATTACCGACCGTTCCACTGCAGAGACGTGCTCATCTACAGAGAACAACCACGCTCAAGACTCCAATTTCGTTTGTGATTAGGCCTTTCAGAGCGTCCCTCCGGAATCAGAAAAGGGAAGAATGTAACATTATTCTGCGGCAATTTTGACATCAAAGCTGCAAGGTTAGACTCTTTAAAACAAAAAGGGGTTGCTTGTTCCCCCCGTTCCCGTTGTGGAATGAAAAGCACCTTATTATAAATATAAGAAAACCCAACTGTCTCCTGATGATAACGACTCGGCTGATTTATCATAACAAAATGTCAGTGTCACCCATAGAATAATCATGCAAGAATACTTCAAAAACAGGGGAAAAAAAAAAGGAATATACCCAATTCTGGTAAGACTGTAGGGATTGCTCATGAAAATGATGAAAGTCAGAGGCTTAAGTGATTAAGTCAAATCTAGAGCGCATTCATTTGCAATTTGATTTTAACTACGGACAGGATGAGTGAAAACGAGAGCGTCTGCATCATAATATTAATAAAACATAATTAGGAAAAGATTAGCATAGGAGCAAGAAAAGCACCTTAATTCACCTTCCCGTAGCCTGCCGATGTGTCTCTCGCTGTTGATTATTATTTTCGGAGAGCTGGTGTTTACAAAGGTTTGATTAGATTGGAAGAATGCAAATTAAGAGGGAACTCGCTGACAACATGTTTCCCCCCGCGCGCAAGAAGGTGCTCAGAAATCGCAGCAGACACCGCCGCAACGCCCCTGGCCTGCCTGGAGACCACGGATGGTGCCGGCGATTGTGACATTTCCATCCCCAAGTCCCCGTTCAGAGAGGTTCACGGCCTTTTGAGGTCCTAGGCTCGGCCATTAAACATTGATTTTCTGCCGGGGTACTCGGCGGAGCTAAATCATCATCGCTCCTGATTTCCAGAGATGGAAACCTGAGGCTGCGGCAGAGGAATTTTTCCGTCTCCTGGAACGTACTGGGTCCAACTAAGAGCAATGCACATGTCTACGGACTCCCGGAGCTACGCGTTAGCCGACAGACTACCAGCCACGAGCACTTTCTGTTACACAGCTCTGCGCAAAGGCCGGTGGCCACGAGCTTTCGGGCTCTTTCAGAAATGCTAAACGGGGAAACACGGCGGGCAGAGAAAGCTGCGTGGAAGAAGGCCCAGACACAGCAGTGGGAAAAGGCCACGAAGCCAGGTTAGATATGGCAAAGCAACCGTAGTGGGGAAAAGACAAGATATTCACTGCAGAGAGACAGTATAAGAAAAAAAATGAGGGGAAGCATCGTGTGTTTTCGTGTTTCCTCAAGGGGAAAACACACTTTTTCTGCCTACATTTATTTAAACACGGGTACACCATTTGCCTTGGGTAACAGGGTTTAGTTTCAATTTAAAAGACCGTTCCTAGGACAAAAAGTGTTTCCTGGGCTTCCCGTCGCCACTGGAGGGGGGTCGGGGCGAAGGCAGCTTTCAAGTCGAACCACAGAGTGAGTGAAAAATGAAAGAAGCTTTTTCTCTGGCGAGCTGCTGGAGTAGGAGGGCTGAAAATGATCTTGTGGACAACGACACAAAATAAAAAATCCCAAAACCATCAACACCTGACAGGTGAGGTGGTGCATAAGGGATGTTGAGAACAACAGTGCAGGTTCCTTTATACGTCCAGGCTCCCCCTCCGCGCTGACACCCCGTTCTTTTTTCCTGGGTGGATTCAGCAAAACCCTCAACGGTCAAAAAAGACGACAAAAAAAGTTCTTCAGACTCAACTCTACGTCTTTTGTTACACGACAAAGGCACACAATCTGTAAAAATCATTGACTCTCTTTCCAACTGAGAGCGGCAAACCGACAGCTTAGAGAGAAAGCCACTTTCATGTTTTATTTGGACAATATTTTAAAATTATGTAAGCTCTGTTTGAGTCTCCACACTGAATACAGCCTGAGCCAGTCAAGGAAAAAATCTTTGTAACTTCTACCGATAACTTAGGCATTTGCTGCAGAGACGTGACAATAAAGAACAAAAATTTGTTTATTTTTTCTACCTAATCTAGAGCGCGCATTTCCTTACTAAAAGGAAGATTAAGCCAGTTTATACACCAAAACTGTTTACAAAGATGAACAGCCAGCTTTGACCTCAGTCTAGAGAGCAAATTCAAGCCATTAAAATCAGAAATATGACCTTTACGGTCCCTAGCCTGTACGTCCTCCCTGTGACCCGCCGTAATAACGATAAGCAGCAACACGGATAATTACTCTGTTATCCATCCCGCCACGGTTTCTCTTCCCCATCAAACACACGGATGAGTTCTGTCCCTGCAATAAAACCACGGCTTAATGAACGGTCCAACCACCGCTCAGACGCGATGTCCCAGCGTTTTCAAACTCCTCTCCCACAGCGATTATCACCTGGCTTGCACCGCTCTTTGGGCAGGCATCTCCTATCAGAACTGACTTGCGCTTCACCACGCCGAATGCAAAAAGAGATTTTTCTGCCTGGGTTGTGTAGCCTTCTCGTATCTACGAGTTTTCATATCGCACGCAGAGAGTGATTCCCTTCCGTACGACACTCAGCAGCAGCAATGTTGTAACTAGAAAGCTCACTAGCGTTTGACATTTTTCCTCATAAGATTTATCATCGTCACCTACAATCTTCCGCTTCTGAGGGGGCTGCAGCTGATGCATGAGGAACATTTCTGCCTTTGTAACTCAGCCTCACCGGGAAGCTGAAAAAAACCAGGTGAATCGAGTCACGGAGAAGTATCGTCACTGTTTCTCCAGCCCCTGGAACCCCCGTCCCACCAGGGCCGGTGCCACAAGGTGCCCACCCCTCTCACACAGCAGCATGACGGCTGCAAAACGGAGAGGAAAGTACCAGGCGTGAGGTACACGCTTCAGAGAACTGTCATCTCAAACGTTAAAACAGGCCGGGCTTTAGAGAGCAAACAGTAAGTGAAGCTTGGCAAAGCTCGGGCCAGCCCGAGGCCCGCCGTGAAGGAGGAACGGTTCCCTGCCCATGCTAATCCACGAGCACGCCATGATGATCCACTCAAGATCATTTTGCGTGGGCAGAATGGAGCAATCCGTCCTACCGCACGCTAGGAAGGACAGAATCAGGTGCTTCGTATCCGCCGGAATAGATCAGTGTGGTGAGATGTCTGAGGGGTGGCATAAGTACAAGACAGGCATTTGATAGAGAAATCGGGGAAGACCGATAAACACAGAAGGTTAAAAAACGTATAAAGCAAAGCAAAGCACCTCTGGGCATTAACACGCAAAGCAGCAGCCTTGTGTCAGCCTTTGATGTTGACAAGCTCTCTATGGGCCCCATGCACCACGGAGACCGAAGCAGACATTCACATCTGAGCTTTAACATACGTGCTACGCGTTTTGGGTACTGCCAGGACGACATCTGGGTGTCCTCGCTGGAGGGCACTGATGCAGTCGGGATCCCTGCTCAGATTTTCCTGGAATGCCTCAACACAGCCAGGTCTTACTGCTTAATCATAGAACCATAGAGTGGTTTGGGTTGGAAGGGACCTTAAAGATCATCCAACCCCCCTGCCGGGAGCAGGGACATCTCCAACCAGATCAGGTTGCTCAGAGCCCCGGCCAACCTGGCCTGGAATGTTTCCAGGGATGGGGCATCCACCACCTCTCTGGGCACCCTGGGCCACTGTTCCACCACCTCGTCATAAAAAAATTTCTTCCTTTTATCTGGTCTGGATTTTCCCTCTTTTAGTTCAAAACCATCACCCCTCGTCCTGTCCCAGCAGGCCCTGCTGAAGAGTCTCTCCCCAGCTTTCCTGCAGCCCCCTTTGGGCACTGGGAGGCCGCTCTAAGGTCTCCCCGGAGCCTCCTCTTCTCCAGGCTGGACAGCCCCAGCTCTCCCAGCCTGGCCTCACAGCAGAGCTGCTCCAGCCCTCTCAGCATCCGCGTGGCCTCCTCTGGACCCTCTCCAACAGCTCCATGTAAGCCACTGCTGCATCCGTTGCTTGCAAACCAACTCTCCTGCCCACCAGCACCCCTGGGGTACGTACACAAAACAACACGACGGAACACCCCAAAGGGCTGCCACGCTTCCGGGCTGCAGAGGTGCTTTTGAACCAGCTGGAGCCTCAGCAGCGGTGGCAAAACCCTTCTGGGTTCAGCCGCCACGGCTTCCCACACCTGAAGGACGCACACTGCTGTGAACTGCCCAGCTGCGAGCAGCAGCACAAATCAAAGCAGAAGAGGAGATGTTTTATTCTGGTCAGCCAGCTGTCACACACCACGCAGGCACACGGAGGCCTGCAGACCCCAACCACTGCTACGAATGAGATGTTAGTGGAACGTCTGGTCATCAAACGATAACTTCTCCGTATAAAATTCGCACAGAAATTTAGCAGGACAATTACTGCCAGGAACTTCACTGGAAGGGCCTAAATTTGTGGCTGCTGCTATCTGTAAAATAAATAAATACATGGTACAGCAGCTATTGTCACGGCACACGTCAGCCAAGGCCCGGCATTACCGCTGACAAATCACTCTCTGAAGGGACGGGCTCGATGCAAGAGAGCAGGGAAGGTGGGGAGAGCAGCAGTTCCAGGGTGCCAAGTTTCAAGATCCAAAGGTTAATTCCGTGTGGGCAACGGAGATCTCCGTGCCGGGTGCCCAAAATCACACCACACAATCAATGAGAGCCACAGCAGCGCGGACGGGAAATACTAACCCAGGAGCCGAAACGCTAGCAACGCCAACGCTCCGATTCCCCGCGTTGCCCAGAAAGGCAGAAGTTTACCTACGGCCCCAGAGGTAATAAAACCCAGTGTCATCCAGGAGAGATGATAAACGAGCTCCCCTTCCCAGCAGCTGTGTTTCCAGTTGCGGTATTTAATGAGAAATACGCCTCGCTACCCTTGTCTTATTTGCTGCTTCGCTCGGCTCGGCGTATCTGTGCGGAAGGTAGGGGTTCTGTTCGTTAACCCTCCTCTCCTCGAGCAGCGTCGCAGCCCCGCTCTCGCCTGCAGCGCGTGGACTCGGGGCGCAGGGACGCCTCTCTGGGGTGAGAAGTGTTTTCTTCCTAAACCCCGCTGCAGGCCGTGATATCGGGATGGCCAGGCAGGAGAAGACGACGTTTGGCAGCACCTAGTCGCACCCTCCTTAACCTTAGGAAGGGATTTGCACGCATGTAAACTCCACGGTGACACTTCATCATCCCCCACTAACAAGACAGAAATGAGGGCCGTTAACTTTGGGCACTGTTTCCCATTTAATTAGGTCTACTCTATGCTTAATTAACTAGAGATACACACCTGATGGGTGATACTGTGTTTGGAGTGGGCTTCTCGTACGTGCTGTTCCCCGTTGCAGAGGCAGAGCCGCTGCCAAAGCCTGTTTGATGCCGGATGATATTGGGTGACACCTTGGCTTGTGGGGATCACTGCCCGTCCTGAGCAGGTGTCGTGGTTTAACTCCAGTCGGCAATCGAGTACCACGCAGCCGCTCACTCACCCTCCCCCTAAAAACAAACGATGCACAATTTTTCACCACTTGATGACCCAGTGACCAATACAACCCATTCTGAGCAGCAATCACGGAATGAAAAAAAACCCTGATCCCGGAACGATTACAGTGAGAGAAAAGAGCCAGCTCATCGGCCCACCCTCCAACCTAAGTACTGAGCGTGGCGTTTCTGGCATGGAATTCTCTCTTTGGCCAGTCTGGTCAACTGTTCTGGCTGTTTCCCTCCCACCTTCCTGCACCTGCACATCAGCGAGACCTGAGAAGGCCGGCAGTGACCTTGGTCTCTTTAGCAACAACTCACAACATCAGTGTTTATCAACGTGCTTCACATCTGAAATCCAAAACACATCAGCTACTGAGAGGAAAATTAACTCCATCCCAGCCGAAACCAGAACAGCAGGAATGAGGAAGAAAGAAGCTCATCTCAAATGGTCTGAGTCCCTTGAAGAGGAAGAAATGAAGAAATATTGAAGTCCTGCCCACTGGAGGGGAACGCTCCGCAGGCTGCAATCCCTGCGCTGCGGGGAGTGCTGGCACAGCAACCTCCCAGCCCACAGCCTTCCTCTGAGTAATGAGGCAGGTGAAGGATGGATGACTGCAGCTTCACAAAGAGCCAGAGATGACTGATGGGCCCGGAGAGAAAGATATGATCCCCTGATTAAAACAGAAACTAATTGATGGGCTTGGAGATGCAGATGACGGCTCTAAGCTTCCGACCAGCGACAATGAAAGGTGGGTGGATGGAGAGCCAGGAAACGCTGACTCAGCGGGAAAAGGTAAAAGGAAATGAGAAACTTGGGTGTCACTGGTGTCAAACGTTGGTAGGAGAAGACTAAAGTCAGCAGCACTTCTTCCAACCATCCCGGAGGACCTGTTCTGGTCACAGGAAAAGACCGAACAAGGACACTTCAAGGATGCTCAACACTTCTCTGGTCTTCAGGTGGCCAGAATTTATGGACAACAGGAAGAGAGGGAGACGGGAGGAAGGCTGGCGAGACACGTGGGGGTTTCAGAGTGCCAAGGGAGAGGAGGGACAAGTTTACAGCCAAGGCTGAGCCTGAAAAGGCTTCTCTGCCCGGCTCGCTTCACACACGTTAGCAGAAAATGGATTTCAAAAGAAATTCTGCGCGTTTACTTACAGTTAGGCAATCGCTCCAGCTCTGCGCCAGGGTCTTCGTCCCAGCACACAGGAGCGACGTCCTGCCGTCTTTCACCACTTCCTCCACAGCTTACACAAAAGCATCATCTGGAACAAGTTTTTCACAGTCCTCTCCGTGTCAGATGAAAACGACCCAGTCCAACGAAGCTCTTCACCTCTTTGCTTTTAGGGCAGCGGTGCCCAGAAGCCACGTGCTCAGAACCAGAATCTGCTGGTGGTACCTGCTCTCTACAAGCACAGGAACCACCCCGCTCCGACAGCTAGCCGGCACTTGGCTGGCATTTTCAGTCTGCCGCGGCGCTCCCTTGGCAAAGCACCTCGGTTCCTCGTGCCCAGTCAGAAACCGAGCATAAAATTCCCTTTTTCTTCTCTGTTTAGATGAGAATCTCCCTGATTGAACGAGTCTCCTCAAGCCGGTACAGCAGCCTGCACTGATAACGATAATGTAAAAATTAAACTAAATTATCCCTTCATCCACAAACTTCCTGCCATTTCTGCTGAAGAAGGCCTAGTGTGTTTTACAGCTCTCATCATTTATCCCCAATAGCTGTAATTTTGAAATTATTAACAAACTTAAGGCAAAAGCAAGGATTTACAAAAGTTTCACTTGAGTTCAGTGAATTTGGCTTCAAGAAACTTAAATTCAGGTCTAAGACAGAGTCTACAAAAGCTTCTGGAAACCTCAATGGGGGAAAATCCATTAGGAACTCAGAATTAATCTCAACAATCTTCCCTATCGATTTTTTGTCTTTTATCAATTGAACTTCTTGTTCCTGAATAACTCATTTACAGGTAATAGACTGAAATAACCGACTCCTCCGCAGTTATAATTGACACCATTTCCTAGAACATGCTCCTCAGAAATTATTGGTCTAATAATGATTTTTCAGGATAGGCTAAACAAACTCCAGGCTGCCATAAAGAAGCAGAAAGCTTAATTAAATTTCATTTTAGACATCAGACTCCGGCATCATTCTTCTCTACTGTCTTTAAAAATCGGGCAACTCCCTTCCAATTCCCGTGCGTGGGAAGGAATGACCAAATTATACCACAGATTTTTAACTCAGAGTTTGTACAAACATTGCAAGCTACACCTCTCTTTGTACCAAGGATGGGAAGAAAGAGGATCCACACCGGTAAAGTCACAACAGGGCAGACATTTTGTAGGTGGGAGAAGGATCAAATCTTCAGAGCCTTCTCCAGAGCAGCCTGGATGTTCTACCTCTCTATTACAGCATTGTCACAGCGTCGTCTCTCGGAACTGCCAAGCAAAACCTCACCTGTAAATCATCTGTCACGCGCTCACAGAAGGCAAAGAGTCCAGATAATTTTAAGGGAAGTGGGATGGGACCAGGGAGAGCAGGCACCCTCAGGAGAACAGCTCTTCTCCTCTGCTCCCCCAACACCAACGGACTCTTCGTTTGCCACGGAGAGACAGAGAGGCCTTGCACAGTCAGCAGAGGTTGGGAAACAAAGAGAGCAGGGAAAATGAGCCTTATTTAATCTGCCGTGAGAACCAACCGCGTTATCCTCTATTCAGTACTCTCCTTCGCCGTTTCCTTTGCTTGGAGGTGAAGGCGAGGAGGGAACTCGTTGACTCCCCTTATTTCCTCACCTCTTGTCCCAGGATGGATTTGCTCCCTGCGTTGCGATGCAGAGAGCACAGATTACAGGGGCGATCGCTGAATCCCAAGCACTTCCCAGACTTCACCCCTAGATTATTCCCATTGCAGTAGGGTTTGGAAGCCCAGGACAAGATCACGGCACGTTTGCAAGCACTCTGTACTGGTGCAGGGAGAACTTTAGTCACCCCGAGGAGATTACAACTTAAATTACACAAAATCAAAGACAGGAGAAGGAATAAGAACTATGATACCCATTTCCCCTCAGAATGGGAAACTAAGGCACAGAGAAACTCAGTGGCCTGATAAAAAAGCTTTGAGAATCACAGAATGGTTAGGGTTGGAATGGACCTTCAAGGGTCATCTAGTCCAATCCCCAGAAGAACCTCCAGAGAAGACACAGAGCAAGCAATCAAAGCTTCATCCCAAAGTGCTGTTCCAGTCGTCTACCCTACAACACGCCAGAGAAAGAGGAGGCGGCACCAGATAACGAGGAAAAGTACCTCAGTAAGAGAAACGGCTCGGGATCGTCGGCCTTGCTTTATTTGGAAATGCGCTGGAAAAAATACAAATTCCCCTGAACTCACCTCCTGCCTCTGTTCTCCTACCCCAGAACACCCCGTTCTCCTTCCACAACTCATCACAGCCCAGGGGAAGAGAGCTCAAAGGAGCTGAGCAGGACCTAATCACCGCTTCCCTCCTGCACTCCAGAAACGCACACGGATTTAACGAGCAAAATCTACTTCCCAGCTTCCAATCTATTTTGCAGAATATCGAGTGGAGCACTCAGGATTTATTACGCCGGTGAAAGCAGCGTCGTACCAGCCCGCTTCCATTCCCGTCGTCGCAGGGACGGAGCCTGCCAACGTGAAATTAGCTGCGAACCCGGGGAGCTGGCGCGAGGTGAAGCAGGTGGCCAGGTCTATAATTAATCCCTACACTTGCTCGCGCCGGCTGCGTGCCAGCGAGCTCAACTGAAAGGAAGGCGCGAGCAGCCCGAGTCGCACAGGAAATTGTCAAAGCGTCGAGACTCAGGGAAATAATTAAATCCTTCGGGTGTCCATTTCAAAGCTGGTCTCTGAAAGAGTCTGCTCGTCGCTGGTGCTGCTGCTTCTGCGCTTCAGGGTATGAGGAGAGCGTCGGGGAAGATCCAGGTTAGCGTTAGTTTTTAAATACAGCCAACATCTGTGTTAAACCCCTAGAGGAGGCCTTCCCAGGGGAACTGAAATGCAACTGCAGGCCTACATCGCACTGGTTTTGACTGGAGGGACCACAGAAGGCTGGTGTGTTGGGGAATCCAGATGGCCATTGCCAAGATCTGCAGCTTGAACCTGCGGGACTGTCCTCTGGAGTCACGCACGGGCAAAGGACGAGGCACTGGAACAGGTTTCCCAGAGAAGCTGTGGATGCCCCATCCCTGGAAGTGTCCAAGGCCAGGTCAGATGGAGCTTTGAGCGACCTGGTCTGGTGGAAGGTGTCCCTGCCCGGGGCAGCGGGGGTTGGACCGGGTGATCTTTAAGGTCCCTTCCAACCCAAACCATTCTGTGATGCTGTGACTCTTCCCTAGGCTCTTCTACACGATGGATGCTGCCCAGCCCTTCCCGAGGAGATTCACTATCACCGTTGCTTTCTCTTCAACAGAAGCGATGTGCATCTTTTCCTGAACTGTGTGTCCTCCCTGAAGCTGAAAAGTGCAAGGATAAGAGCAAAGATCCATGGGCAGCATGACGACTCAATTGCTCAATTATTTGGATTGCTTTAAGTCACCTTTCTGGGTTTTCTGGTTTTGATTTTTTTAAGTACATCCTACATTCTTCTCAGTCAAAGTTTCTTGGATTTGAATTTTAAATGAAGACTTTTGAGATTACAAAAAACCACCATGAATAAGAATTCTCTGTTTAGGTAAAAAGGGTTCCTAATTGATTATAATCAATTCAGTGTGCTCAGCTATTGTCATCAGATATAAAGTCTGGAATATACGGAGCAAAGTGTAATTGCTGCTGCTGAATGCATAAAAAGGCAGCCCCTGTTTCAGTGGTACTACGTCCTTTTTATTTGCGTGAAACATTAGGAAGCTAGACAATCACTACAGAAATATAACAATCACTGTCGGACTCTCTGCATCAGAGGTTCCTTCGCTTTTCTTTCTCCCCGTGTTTTCCTAGAGCTTGTCCTTCGGACCACTTTGTCTTTGAGTTTCTATTTAGTCAAATGGACTTCATGTCTGTCTCTGCCACAGGACAGAGTGACAGTGTGACAGCAGCATAATAAATTAAAAAAAAAAGGATGAATTAATAACAAGAGGAGATGTTTATTCATTAAACGGAGACAAGGTGAGAGTGACCACACAAAGCATCTCTCTGCTGCTCGTCTGTCCGGACTCGGAGCAACCCACAGACTCTCGCAGAGGAGATGCTTTGGGGTCCAGATGTGAGAGTCAGCTGGTGAACCCCTGAAATGAAGTTTACTGCAGTCCCCTCATTGAGGGCTTTTTAAAAAAATGTATATCCTTTATAAATATATATATACAGTTTATACAGGATAAACCCTGAGCAGGAGAAATAAACCTCCCCGTCGGGCCGTTCCCACACTGCTGCCCCGATGCGTCACACTAAACAGCGATGTGCAAGGTCTCTCCCTCCTCCTTGGTTATTTCATCTCGCCCGGCGAGAAGGGAACCGGCACAGTCCCAATTTCCCCCTAACGCACGCGGTAACCGGTCCCAGCCGAGCACCTCCTGCTTCACTTCACTCCTGAGCTCCCGCGGCAAAGATACCCACACACATCCCATCCCATCCCATCCCATCCCATCCCATCCCATCCCATCCCATCCCATCCCATCCCAGAGCAGGTCTCTCATTTATCTCTACCAGAGGCCACAGAAAGTTTTACAAACACTTAGCTTATCTCCCTATTTCCATCTTTTCTCTTCTATATTTTTCAGACAGTGGTAGTGATCGCTCAGGTTTAGCTCATTCTAAAGGAAATGTGAGATAAAATATCGAAAAGGAACAGATTATAAAGAGTTAATAGATGGCAAATCCATCTTTCTAATATTCCAGTAACTCAAGAGGATACGTATGACTGCGTCCTTCCCAGATTATTCACGCCTGCTGTGAGCTCCTGACACTTCTTAATCACCTATTAAGTAATTGCTAAGGAAAAGCAAGCTCCACGGCTCTGACCAACCTTCCAACGCGCCTCCACACAGAGCGAGCGGCCTCCTCCAGCCAACGACGCGGTGGGAGCCCAGCACCTGAGACGGCACTTCCACACCAATTTCATCCTCGCTGTGACCCGCGGCGCTGACCTCTGAAAAGACGGAAGCCGGGCCCTGTCCGTACCTGCAGCGAGAGGCCGCTGAAGAAGCAAGAGGTGGGAAAAGGAAGAGAAATTGTCTTTCCAGAGGGTGCCGGGGTGGAGGCTGGGGCATCGCGGGGACACATGTGGTGACACAGCAGCGGATGGACAAACCCAGAAATAAAGCCGGTCCGCCCTGACCCACCCGAAAACTCTGCTTTTTGTGTTTCTAACACATCCGCTCGTTTAAGCCATCTCCAGCTCCCCAGAAAGCAAAATGAACACGAACGTGCATCATCTCAGCAGCCCCATTTCTTATCCCGTTAGTGACAATACCTAATGAAGTGGATAAATGATTAATTAAGAAGCAGTATTTCTGCACAGAAACTAGCTCTTGGGGGGAAAAAAAACAGAATCCCTTGGCAGTGTTGTTCACTGGGCTGTTAGTCGCTATTTTTAGTGCGGAGCGAAGCTGAACCGGCCCGAAAGGAAGCACAGCAGTGTTGGATCAGAGCAGGAGCAATAAACAACCTCCGAACAAACCGCCGGGCGTTATTTAACGCGCAGCTCCCTGGCTACGCAATTAACTCCTCTGCCAGTCCTGACAAACACACACAGCTCCAGGAACGGTAATTCATTGGTAACATCAGACTTGGGGAAAATTACAAATCTGAGGGGAAAAAAAGGGGTCACTTTTTGTTATTCACGTTGCGTTGTGGGAGATACGGAGTCTGAGGTAAAAAATACAAAGAATAATACAATATTGAACTGTTCTCTCAAAGAAAATCATTTTTCAGCCTTCCCATACCAATACACGGAAGATTACCGTGTCAGGAACACCAAGCAGGACATTACAACTCTTCAGGTATTTGTTTCAGAAAAAGTCCAGACTATCATTGAAATAAATCCAATTAACAGGTTTAGAAGATGCATATGAAAGTCGTCGTTACAAACTTTTACTCCAGTTCCACCCTGTCAGTCATCTGTAGCACTCCATAACCTCTTTCAATTAAGATATTCATAACAGAGCTAGGCAAGGATTTTGGACAGACGCATTTTACGCCTTCCACCCCCATTTCGGAAGGGGATGGCCGTGGCCAAAGCCGGCAGCGCAGCCCTTGAGAGCTCGGTTTAAGAGTTCCCCGTGGAACCGATGCCTTCTGACATACAGCTGTGCTTCTCTCTATGTTCCAGCGTATAGCAGAGTGAAAAAATATTAAAAATACAACTCACACGTCAAACTGCACTAAAAAGACGAGTAATGGAAAGGTCAAACCAGCCGTGCTACCCCAGGCAACGGAAAACAGAACATCTGGGGTTAGCTTTGGGTTCCTGATCCCTACGGCTTGAGTATTTTCCTTAAGAATACCACGTTTGGGAGATTACAAACAAGCAGCAGAACCAATAAAACATCTCCAGGAAGCAGAGTCAGGAGCGATTTTTACTTTTATCTAAAAACACCAACGAACCTCTGCTCGCTTTCAATTTCCTTCCCGTTCCCAACACCACTCTTGGAGAGAAGCTCCTCTCCAAACCCACGCCCTCCCGCCCATCCCGCTGCAGCTCACCCTCCGCAACACCCGAGCCCTCCTGAAAAATGCCTAACTTATCCTAGCTTTCTGTTTGGAGAACTCCCGACACGACATGACGTCCTGCCTGGACGCGCTCTGTGCTTTGGGTCTCTCCGAGCATCAGCAGCCACCTGAGCGTTGCCTTCGGAATGGTTCCTCCTCCGTTTCCTCTGCTGGAAAGCAAAGAGAGCGGCTGAAATCCATCCGTGCTGCACTCCCTTCCCTCCCTTCTCATCTCTCTCTCCTTTCTCCCCAGAGAGCTGGGGTGGAAAAGGCCATTGCTTGGGAGCCGAAATCTTTGGCGTGACCTTGCAGTTGGTATTCCTCCCTCGCCTCCAGCTCGACGAGATGCCTCCCACCCCACGGCCCCACAAGGCTGCTTGTATTTTTTAGCTGTATATTCCAAAACTAACATAAATTCTCTCCTCTTACATCACAACTTAACCTCAGCAGCCTTCAGTGCTTTTTCCCCACTGGCACCCAACAGAGCTGGATTTCGGCTGCACCCTCCTCCTCCGGCTCTTGTTTACCCTGCGCGTTTCCGCAGCCCGTATCCCACGGCGCGGTTTGACTCCTGCGCACGCGTCCTCGCGGCACTCGCTCCCTCTCCCCAGTGCAGGCTGGGCTGCTTCCCTGCCTGTGTTCTCCTCCTAAGGCTTCCCAAGCAAATAGCTCTGGATAGAGACCATTAAGCCATAAACGACCTATAAATTCCTATTAAAAGAAAGTTGTATTTAATGCATTTCCCAAATTTCCACCCCAAATTGCCTCTGACTGTGTCGAACTCCGTGAGGATCAATAACTCCAAACCTGGTCGCTGTTATGTTCCTGCACAGAACAATTAACGGCCGTCTCGGGGTTTCACACCGCCTCGTCGCTGCAGCTTCTCAAAGCTTTCTGCACGAAATCAGCCACAACAGCCAAGTCCTTGGAGGATATCTGAGAGCCTCCCATGGCTCTGCCCTTCTGGGGAAAAGCAGTTTCTGCCTGAAATGGGTTTTGGTTTTGTTTTTTTTTCCTTGTCCTCAGGTAGGTGGAAATAGGGAGGAAACGGATAGGCAAAGATTTCTCTTGAGCAAAGCGTTCAACGTTGATAAAACACGTTTCCCCCGGGCCTGAAGCAACACAACCCCTTGCCAGCTCTTGGAAAGCAGAGATTTTCTTTCTCAATCACCCTCTGCAAAGTTATTTCGCTCTGTTCCAGAAGAGCGCAAAGAAAACTCTGTGGTTTTCATCTACAATACACATTAACCCAGCTCGCTCCATCCAGGCTGTGCCTTCAGCGACAGGACCGACACTCTGGCTCCCGGCACGGCCTCCATTTTCCTTGGAGGACTCCTTTGTTGTGCTACAACCCTACCTGGACTTAGGCAAGCGTTTGCTTCTCCTCGTCCCCAGGGCACAAAGCCCATTGCTCCTGTGTTGGATGCAACCCAGGCGATGCCGCCTGCGCCGACCGGCTGTCAGCACACGACGACGACAGGCGGCCATACACACCTTCAAGCCAACATCACCCATTCCACCCTTTTTCTCTCAGACATCTTGCTCCCAACCCTCCGCAGCGCTGAATCTGGAGATAAATTTCTGCTCTTGTTTGCAACACATTTTTTAAGTTGCTTTAACCTGAAATATTTGTTCCAGACACAGTCCCTTTGCTCGTTCCTTCTTGCTTGCTTTATGGACGTGGCCACTGAGGAACAGCAACTAGTGGACTTCCAGCGCTGACGGGCCCATTTAAAACATCCTATGCCCTCTATAATTTCCACAAGGTGGATTTATGAAGGAAGTTGAATCAGCTCAAAGAAAACCTCTGCAGCAGAACGCAGGGCGGACTCCCCTCAGTTAATGCTATTGTACCTCTTCCTCCCATGGCCCTGCTTCAACATAGGGCGTATTTCCTCTGAAGGACACTCATAGAATCATGGAACGGTTTGGGTTGGAAGGGACCTTAAAGATCATCTCGTTCCAACCCCCCTGCAAGGAGCAGGGACACCTTCCACCAGACCAGGTCGCCCAAAGCCCCGTCCAACCTGGCCTCGAGTGCTTCCAGGGACGGGGCATCCACAGCTTCTCTGGGCAACCTGGGCCAGTGCCTCACCACCCTCGCAGTGAAGAATTTCTTCCGAATGTCTGATCTAAACCTGCCCTCTTCCAGTTTAAAGCCATTACTCCTTGTCCTATCACTAGTCAAAAGTCCCTCCCCAGCTTTCCTGTAGCCCCCATTAGGCACTGGAAGGCCGCTGTAAGGTCTCCCCAGAGCCTTGTGGAAAACCAGGGTTGCTTATAGGAACAGAAATCACCTTCGCTGCAGGGAGCACAACCGACGTGCAAAGCCGTAACTCACAACCCAACAGAAGAAACTCTGTGGGACTTCGTGTCCCACAGGTCAGATGAGCCCACCCCGAGCAATGTCGCCGACTCCCACGGTTCCTACTGGAAACGGACACCAAGGCCAGGCTGCAGTGCATCTCACAGCGCTGGCCCCACCGCCACTGGAGGCCAGTGGTTTTGCCAGCCCTCATCCTCGACTCCGACTTGGCGAGCCCTGGACTAGGATTTTGGATGTGTGTACGGGATGGCCTGCCCTGCTCCAGAGAAGGTCTGCCTTACCCTTGGCCGCGGCTGAGCAGCTGAAAGGACAGTTGCTCATTTGCTTTGCTCTGAGCCGCTCTCTGCAAACACAAACCTATCCCCCTGTCAGGCAGCTTTGATTCCCAGCATGTCCTCTCCCCACGTGGCTCTGAATCACCGGCATCACAGTTCACAGCACCTGAGATCCGTCTGCAAACAGCTCCGGCGAGCTGACAGCTCTGTGCCGTCACAACGCAACCCCTCAGCCAGTCAAGAAGAGCACGTCCCGATGTTACCCGGCCCTTCACAGACACCAGAGCAGCTGCTTCCGCAGGTCCCAGTCACCTGAAAGCAGTTTTCCCACCAAAGCAGACGTCCTCCAGCAGAAACCCCACGTGCACTGACATGAGCTCGCATGGAGAACGCAGCAGCCCAGCAGCTCTGACCCGCGGACATGAACAGCTCTGGGTGTAAAGACGGGCTGACAGGAGTGTGCCCGTGCAGCAACCCAATTTTAATTAATAATAATTGCCAAGACTCTAAAAGGCATGCAAAAAATTGGCCCCTCCCAAAGGCCAATGCAGAAATAAACTCTAATTACAAGCTGACAGTTTTTCCACCAAAAAAAAAAAAAAAAAAAATCAAATACCCTATGGGGACTTCTGTCTTGGGGTGCTCGTTGAGGGGAACCACACAGGCGCGTGCTCCGGTGACAGAAGAGTCCAGAGAGCATCATCTCCTCCCGCACTTCAACAAGCAGCAGCAGAGCGTTAGTCCAAAGCGAGCTCTGACACGTTTTGTTAGGGTGAAACATCCGAGAGAAAGCAATGCCAGCAGCGCACAGACACTTCCCATCCCCGCCAGCACACGAGACTCGGGCTGTACGGCTCTGGGGCTTCCCCACCACCTCCAAAACGCCCGGGGAAAACACGAGGAGATCAAAAGGAAAGCTATCGCTGAATACTGGAGTGGAACAGATCCAAACTCACTTGCTCCTTGTGCAATAATAATCACAGCCAGGAGAGTCTGGCCTAGGAGAGCTCCAACTCCTCGAGCAGGTTCGTCTTTCTAAACCAATTTGTCCCATAAACATTGTCAGTAATCTCATTACCAGTCTTGTATTGTTAATAAAAGTAATGAAACACAACACGGCCAAGGACAAGGCTGAACACGGGTTCAAGCCAGGGTTGGAAGTGCAGAGTTGAAGGGACACCAGAAGCATCGCGCGCTGGCGAGGCAGATTTGGGGCAGACCTGATCTAGACAGGGTCCAAATATCCCCGACTTGCAGAGACGCCCTTCGCCTATCAGAAAACAGACTCAGGAGCTTGAACTGGGACCTGCACCCCAAAGGTCTGCTTAGGGTCGATGCCTTCGCACTGGAACTGCTCCACACGCTTGCTCTGCTGCGCTGGAGGTGCCTGTCCATCGGCTGCACTCCCCGCAGCAGCAGTTTTGTAATTTAACGAAATGTTTAGTGTTCTCATCCATAGCTGACCTACGATGGCTGCATTTCATCACCGCTTCACTTCCATCTGCCTCTCCACCAGTCTGGTTCCTGGGACTTTACTGGCATGGAGAGAACAGAACAAAAGCATTGTCCACCTCTGTTTGGACGAGGGACACCCAAATCTTTCACAGCTCTGTAAGGGGGCCTGGAAATTATGATGTCCCACAACAAAAAACGTTTTGTCAGAAGGAGAAGTCAATTAATGTGATCCTTCCCCTTGGTGTGCTCTGGGTGTACATGAATTTTTTCGGGTAGAAAGACCTCTGACAGATGACGTGCCAGCAAAAATTCTCAAGGCTTTTGGGCTCAGTTTAAGCTAGGACTAAGTGCAGTTGCTGCGGATGAAAGCGGAGCCCTCATAAAGGACACACGTCACTAGTCACGTTATATAAATGTCTCTACAGACAAACGCGTGGAAGAATCCTCTTGCGGCTGAGGTGTGGGGAATGTGAGGGCAGAAGGGGTTTGGTTCCAGCCTGTGGCTCTGTCACCGGCGCTCTGGGGGACACCTGGCAAATATCTTCATTACTCTGTGCCTCAGCTTGCAGGGCAGAAGGTGACTCCTCATCGATTTGGGTTAGAGCTCTTCAGAGCAGTGAATAAAGAAACCAACCTGCGCCCAGAGACATCCTGAGCTCTGACACAGCCACGCCGCTGGTGACCCGCAGAGCGAGAAGAGCCGCACAGGGGAAGACACGAATCTTGAAATAATGCACATCCACCTAAATAAACCAGCACCGGAGTGCATTTAATGACCAAACCCCTTGGCTTTTATACAAAGCTTTACATTTGATTCGGGCATCACTTCACCGGCGGGGAAACGGAGACACAAAGAGGCGCAGCGACTCGTTCCCAGGAGTAGAAACAGGGACAGCACGCGTCCCGGGCCATTCTCCTTCCCGTGCTGCCGCTACGCCAAGCCTGAAGCCGGGCCCTTCAAAGTGCTAAGGAAAGCCCCAAGACAGACTGCTTTAGCCAAATACTGCGCCAAGGCTGCTGCCCCCTTACCTCTCCAGCAGGGGCTCAGGTTCAGAATCACAGCTTCCCACAGCGGCAGGAGAGATGCGTTTCCACCTGACATCCGCACGCAGACGTGTGCACGGCACTCCGCGAGTTCCTTCAAGCTTTCCTCAGTCCGGAGGGGACCTGAAATTACTGACAGGAGCAGGGAAACATCTCAGAAGTAAGTTTGCTTTAAAAATGTACAAATTCCCCCAACGAGGTGACTTGTGTTACTGAAGCATCTGAGAACATCACAAATGTTTATCGTGCTCGCCTCTCCGACCCATGACTTCTTCCGCATGACTTTGTGCTGCTTAAAACCACGGTAAGAGATAATCCTTGCTTTACAGAATTCATACACGGGACATTCAAAGGAGCGAGAGGATGTTAATGTTTTATACTTACACAGATTACCCACAAGGAAAGGAAATGTCTGTTGGCAATGAAGAGCAGGGTGGGAGTTCAGAACTGCGCTACTGACGATGCTAAAGATTTTTGGGCAATTGGCTTTCCCTCTGAATGCCTCATTCCCCCCCATTGTACACTCTTCCACACGGATCTGATGGGAATGAAAAGCTTTGGGTGTGAAATGTTATTTATCGTATTAACACTTTTGCCTTTGACCATTACTGCAATCTTGTCTTGCCAAAGCTAACCCTGAAGATATACGTTGCGTCGTATATTTATATGAGGGCAACAGAGAGACAACACTGGAGACAGACCGGAGGTCTACAACACGGGCTTATCGTCTGCAGAACATAAAAAGAAAGATCTAGGCACAAGGCAGATGTCTTTTGGGTTTCACGATTTCAGATTTTTATGGTTAACTAACGGCGCTCGTAATGAGCCTGATATTTCTGCATATCAAAATTATCCTACCACTTTAGCAGAGGATGGAGGACATTAATTTTTATTTCCAAAATCAAGGCTTTTGTTTTGCAAGCTGGCATGGGATGAGTATGTAAAATTACAGTCCCAGCCAACAGCAAACCCCCAGTCAAAGCGGATGGCATTTGGTATTTAAAGTATTGGGAGCCCACCTCTAGATTTCTGACTCCAAAAAGGGGGGCTGACCCCCCCTGAGTCTACGAGGCTAGAATAATTTCAAGCATCCCTGGTATTCCTATCAAATAGCCTAAATTTATCCTAGGAAACATGCGTTGTCGAAAGAAACCCCAAAAGCCCCAGCCCTTCCCCATCAGAGTGACTCACCACTCCCTGCTGAAGCAGGGGCTCAAAGAAGACGCCAACCATATGTTCCGAACGGAAACGTACTCGCAGAGTTAGTGACACTGAAACCTCGTCAGAGTTTCCTCCGACTCACTCCTGACTCTAGAAGCTGGCAATTTTAACACAACTCCAACGAAAAGGAGCCTGGATCCTCGCTCTCAGTGAACAGCAGGAAGACCAGTCAACAGCTGAACTCCCAAGTCCCATCGCTTCTCCAAATACTGGCGTACTTCCACTCTGTCCACGGCAAAACCCAGTAAGAAGTGGGATACGGTGAAACTCTCTGAAGTTAAGAAACCAAGCCAGGACTGGTGTATGACAGAGTTCATGTGATGCAAGCGGTATATACAATTGTTCTGGTTTTGTTTAGTGAGGGGGGGCCTAAGGTGGCAGCTTCTGCAGGAAACTGCGAGAAGTCGCTCCCCTTTGTTCAGGGGACTCGGCCGGGCCTAGGGCGGACCCGCTGCTGGCCAAGGCCGAGCCGATTGGTAGCAGAGTGTCCCGTGATAACGCCTCTGCGATAACGTATTTAAGAAGGGAAAAACGGAAAAAAAAGGGAAGAGAAGATGTGAAGCAGCTGAGCGGGGGCAGAGAGGGGGAGGCACGAGCCTTGTGGGCCTTGCAGGCCTCACCCTCTGGCCTCCCGTCGGGCGGTCAACTGGGCCCAACTTGGCCCGGCCTGGCTGCAAGGAGTGGAGAGGAGATGAGATGTGAATGAGATGTAAAAAGGATCCTGAGAGGCGTCTGCCAGCCTGTTGTGAGGAATGGCTGCAGACGCCAAGGTCAGTGAAGAAGGATCTGGCCAAGATTCCCCTGCAGCCCGTGGTGATGGCCATGGTGGAGCAGGTTGTCCCCCTGCAGCCCATGGAGGCCCACGGAGGAGCAGAGATCCACTTGGAGCCCATGGAGGACCCCACACTGGGGCAGGTGGAGGCCTGAAGGAGGCTGTGGCCCGTGGAGGCCCACGTGGGGCAGCCGTTCTGGCCGTTCTCCTACCTGCCTTCCACTTCCAGCATCTAACATAGGCGCTTCACGTAGATCACTCACAGGATTGGGTAAGGCACTACTCAAGTTCTCCAAGTCAAGTTCTGAGAAGACTGCCCAAAATCCCACTCAATTTTTTTTTTCCTCTTTTTTCACTTGGAAACATTGACAAAAACATGAGCAGATAACAACAAGTGACTCGGTGCAGCATGAAGAGGTAACACTTGACAGTTGAGCCACCGACACTGACAGCGTGCGTGCTCCCAGTCCCTTCCAAGTATCAGATGTGTCAGCCTAAACCCTGAACGTGGTTTAGACATTTAAGCCGCAGCCGAAACCTAAAAATGTCAGCGAGAGAAGTCAATCGAGCAGGCTTTGGGGATGATGAGCTCGGAGGTGATTCTCCTCGCTCTAACGCACCGGCTACAGCGGTCACTGGTAACAGCACTGGTAGTTACCTGCCTCTGGGACGCATCGTCCAGGACTGGAGAGCCCTTCAGGTCTGCGCTAAATATGGAAGCTGCATTTAGGGGTCTCAAGTCTCTGCTGTAACAAAATGTCGTAAAGAGTGCAAATAAAGAATCAATACTCAATCCAAAAAGGCCTGGTGTTCTACGCAAGCGATGGGGAACAGAGGCAGGAGACTCAAGATTAGCTCAACATCATGCAGCACTGCAGAGCAACCAAGACACAGATCCCCAAACCCTGTTTTGGTGCCTTAACGACACAGCCGTTCTCCTTCCTCCTTACAGCTTTACCTTCCACGCTACGTCATTACAACTCTTGGTCTTCATTTAGTGCTGGTGTTTTCCAATCACTCTTCAGCTGGTTCCTTCACACAGGCATGGCCACAACCTCCTGAACCGCTCTCAGCTGGACAGTTGTGCTCGGGCAGATCCCGATTTCCAACACCAGCTCGTCTCATGTTAAGAGTTCAGAGGGCGCAAAAGCCAACGGGCCACGCGTACGGTCACAAGCCTTTCTTTGTCAAAAAGTAAACGGCTACTGCAAGTCACAGGCAGCCAAGCCTAAAGAACTAAAACCCCTCAGCTTTCCCAGAGTTTAAGCCCAGATTTTGCATGACTCAAATTAGATTGCGCGACTCGCTCCCTAGGAGTACGGAAAGGTCAATAAATAACCAAATAATTACGGTAAGAGCCTCGGGTCAGCCGTGCTGGAGCGTCAGAAATCCAAGAGAGGTTGGTAAGGGCACAGAGAGACGCAAGACCCCCAGAACCTTTCTACACATCTACGCACGCACAGCAGAAATGACTTCAAGCCACAGTTTTGAATTCCATCTGCTCCATTTTTTCCTGGTTTACGCAGCTGGGCTTGCAACGCCTCACGTCTCCTTTCATCGGTTATCTTCCTTCCCTTGCTTTTCACTAAGAAGCAATAAACTCCCTCACAGCGACAAGGGCGCTGGAGTTCTGTCTGGAAAGAGGCTCATCCAAGACTGACAAATGCTCCCAGCCCTCGTGTACCTCGTCCGGCGCATCGATGCATTCGCACCATCAATTGCCCAGTACGCAGACCGATAACAAGTGTCTGATCCAAAAGAAATGCTCCTCCGACGTACTTCTGACAGCCCTGACCGTACCGACTCACAGAAATTATGGCAATTGCTCAGAGCTGCCCTCCTACAGCCTGTCCTGACAGGGAGAGAATGCTCTCAAGAGTATTCTTTACATTGTTGTCTGCTCCAAATCCCATGGGAGGCTGTTTCAGACCTCACTTCTTTGAGATCTAACCTAATTCTTTTGTTTCCTGCCATCTCATTGTGCTCTGTGCACTCTCTGGCCTGAAGGTCGCTGTTTGTGGCGTTTGGAGCCTTCAAACGTACAGGCTGCCGCCGGGTGATACGGAACCAGAATCTCCGGGCAAAGCAGTACCATGACATTCATTCCAAGGTGTTTGTTTTCCTGCACGAACCCCACGAAGTATCCACAACAGCTTTGAGGGCTCAGCCTCACGATTAATTTATCACAGCTTAACAGCACCAGCTGATCAGGAAGGATGCCCGCGACCCAACCGCGGCCCTCGACACGGGGCCCAAGTGCCGCTACGAGTTTTGCATCTGATTATATTTCATCCTCTGATTTTAACGCTCGGGGACCCAGAGAGCTCCCTCCTTCCCTCTCGCTGTCTGCTGTGCCCGTTGCATCCTATCCTCAGCACTGCCTGTCCACAGAGACCCGTGCTCATTTGCCTACCCCCTGATTGCGTTTGACACTGATTGACAGTGCGTTTTCACTCCGTATCACATCAAGCAGCCCTTCGGAGGGCCTGTTTCCCAAGCCAAATCATCCTTCAGGAAACCGCAAGGCTGTTGTCATACTAAGCAAGCTTAACAGTTTTTTCCAACTTTACTCCAGACAGACAAAAGTCCTAGTCAGAGACAGCTCAGACAGAAGGAGACTGCCTAAAATAACCACCAGCTAAGGCAGGACGCTCTCAGTCGTAGCAAAGCTTCCCGTAACATGCTTTGGGCCATGGAGCTTCGCTCTTCTCCAGCTGACTCCCCACGACCGACTTTGAAGGCTTTTTCTTTCGATGAAAGAATTACACCTACACTCCTACCCCTGTGCATATTGTTTTTTTTGAGAAAGATCTAGAGGACTTTTTTTTTTCTTTCCCCAGGCGGGAGGGAAGCTAGCTTTTTGTCACGTCGGATGGGTGTGAGTCATCTGAGCCCGTCTGACGGGCCTCCCCCGGCACGGCGCGGGATGGTGACAGCTTGGGTGAACGAGAGTGCCAGGCAGGGAGCGAGCCTGGAGACCAGGACCTGTTCTCAGCTCCACGTCTGAGCACGGGTGCCAACCGCCAGTGAGGTTCCTCGGCTCCCTTCCTCCTCCTGCCTCTTGCCTGCCTGCCGCATTTAGCCCAAGCTTTTCAGGACAGGAACCTCTCCCTCTCCGTGGGTGCCAGACGCGCCGCGGTGAAGAGGCAGAGTGCTACGTGGCAGCACACTTTCCGAACGCAAGCTTTCCCCGCCGCACCATGTGATGGAAGATTGACGGCAGAGAATCATGGAATGGCTTGGGTGGGAAGGGACCTTTCAAGGCCACCCAGTCCAACCCCCCTGCCAGGAGCAGGGACATCTCCAACCGGATCAGGTTGCTCAGAGCCCTGTCCACCCTGGCCTGGAATGTTTCCAGGGATCCCTGACACTCCCGCATCCCATCCAGCTCAGCGATCCACTTTGCTCCTCAGCAGCAGAATCTGCCTCTTACGAGGAGCAAGCACAGCCTGAGGATCCAGGACTTCAGTTGTCATTCTCACTTGTCACCGTTCTGCAAGTCACCTCGCCTTTCCACACCCACATTCACCGCAGCTTTCGCTACGACCACGCCACAAGAACCATCAGGTCTGTGGATCTCAAAGCACTTCGCCGAGGACAGCATCAACATTTTTTCTTTTTCCTTTTACCCAAAGAACAAACGAGAGGAGTGACTTGCTAAGACTTTCCTTGCAGCAGAACCGGAGTGATAGCGCAATCTGTTCACCAGGACATTGTTAATATTCCCGAATCTTGGCAGAATCACATCTGCAGCCCATTCCACATGGAGAGTTTTTCTCGAATTACACCTATTGGAAAACCAACTTTCTTTTGCACTCAACCTAACAACTGATGGAATGTGCACGGAGAATAAATAAATACACATATAAAAAAATGGTGAACTATGTCAGAAAGCCCACAACATTCTATCTTAAATCTCTCCCTTTGACAGACAGTGGATTAAACAGAAAATGAGTTACATCTCCCCAAACCACATAAATGTGAGTCCCACATTGCAAGGGAGCGTGACAAATAGCTGCTGATATATATGAATAAAAATAAACCACGTCTGAGATCAGTGCAGGCATCGCTGCTTGTGTCTGCCACGAAAATCAACTCAAAATCTCAGGATAAGAATTTGAAGTGCATGGGTTCACCGGCATCAGAACTATGAAACCTTAAAGAATAAAGAAAAAAAAAAAGAAAAAGATGGTTCATGGAAAATATTTTTTACTCTGGTGAAACAATTAAGAGGACTGTTCAACTCTTTCCAAAGGAAGAAATTCCTAGGAAGTTAGAAAAAAAAATAAAAAATCAAAGATGTCTCCAGAAGCACAAATGATCTATGCTCAGTAATTCTAAAAGGAAATGTGGACTTCTTACAAAGCATTTCAAACACGCCCTGTACCTGCCAAACTATTCAAAGGCAGAGATGGAGTTATTTTCTCTTACTGACAGAAGTTATAGAATGAAAAATTGTGTCACCCAGCAACAGAAATACCAAACTAAAACCTAGAGCTCCTCAACTGCAGCCCCCCTCCTCATCTACGGGGCCACGGACAACGTTGGCATCCTCCACGAACAAAGGTCTCTGCTGTTTCATCTGGTCACCAGAGCGCAAAAATCTGGGAAATGCCACCGAGCTCGGACTCTTAAATGGAGACGGAAGGTCCTCCAGCTTCATCTGTGGATGTGCAGTGGTAAAAACGGTCAATCCTGCTTCCCACACTGCTCCAAGACTGCGGTCTGAAAGACTCCAGCCCTGACTTGAGGTATCACAAAAGAAGTGCTCAGAAAGGGGCTGCTGGAGGCGCGTGCGCCTCTGTTACTGCAATACCTTACCCGTTCCACCACGGCACCAACCCTTGCGAGCTCTGCTCATACTGATCTGCAACGTATCCAACACCGGTGCAAAGGACTTGGCCCAGTTTTCATCCTGGGTGCCAAACTGGGGATGCTGGAGAAGGGGCTGGTGGTGAGGAACCAACAAGCATTGACCATCTCCATGCTGGGTTGTCTTAAAGCATCGTAAATTAGGCAGCTAAAAAATGGCATGGTGCCTTCGACACCAGCTTACACAAAATACGCTCATTTTCTCTGCGGAAGAGAGTACCTGCCGTACCCAGCAGCAGAACCCATAGAATTTTACAATTGTTGTCAGTTTTTAAAAATTTTTTCTTTACTAATAAGGCAGGGCGCTGATGCAGAAAGCAGTCTGCTGCAGCAGGCAGCAGCACAGGGGGCTCGGTCACCGTCTCTGGCCACCAGAAACCTTCTTCTTAATTCCACATCATCTTCCCTCTCCTAATCAGCTCTGACAGGTGCTAGCTAAACGCAGGAGCTTGGGAAAAAAAAAAAAGACAGTTTTCACTGTTGGAAAGATCCGTCACAAGCACTTCAGCCGTCTCTTGGTGTGACTTCTCGCATGTCGCTTGCTGCCGCTCTGCGCCCGGAGCGTTGGCAGATCCATCCTGCCCGGGGCCGGGCCAGCGTCTCCTCCAGTGACCGGCGCAGGGAGAGAAAGCAGCGTTTGACACTTCGCAGGACCAGGCCCTCAGAGTCACAGCCAAGCACTGCAGCCCTTTTACTGGGATATTTTTAACACAGTAGAGCACAAGTGACTTTGGCACCTCGTGTGAGCTTCAACACCATGCGTGTTTGCGGGCATCTTCTCAGCTCAACGCTCGGTGTGCTGCAGGCGAGAGGCTGCGGTTTTCCAGGACGGCTTGAGATTTGCTAGACAAGGATGTGCCTGTGAAAGGCCCAAACTTCTCCTCTTCCCAAACAGCGGATCCTCTTCCCACGTAACTACGTAACTGCTCCCTGAAGCAGGCTGGAGAGGTCTGAGAAGGAAGCCCCAGGCTGGGATTCCTCCTTCCAGGAGAAAGACAAGCTGAGTTTGTCGGTGCCTGAAGTCAGATGAAGTTTGCAATGTGAACCCCGCCCTGTGTGATCCGGTTAGATTTCGAGGCCCGAGGAGACGTTTGGGCTGCCAGCGTCCTGATGGGAGGTCTCCGTGCCCTCCGGTGAACGACTCTCGGATCTAAAAGCACTGGAACGTTTCAGCGGGCTCAAAGGCACAGGAACGAGCGAAGCACTTCAGGGTACCGCAGGCACAGCGTAATTATCCAACAGCTTACGGGAGAGCATCCTTCTTCCCCTGAATAATTAAGACACTTCCCATTTCTGCAAGTGGGACGAGGGATTTGGGGAGAAATGTTTGCAGGCAGAATAGCAAATCCTCCGTTCCTCGTTCCTCTCTGCTATCGCAATCTCCTCTTCCTCTCTGTCTGGGGATGCTGCTAAATGAAAAGGTTTATGACAGCTCTTCAGCACTCCATCACATAAAACACTCTCTAAAAGATGTTCAGCAAGTTAAAGGAGCTGCCAGCACTTCTTTTTTTGTTGTTTAAATCAAAGATGGGCATTTTCACAGAAGGAAAGAAAGTTTACATGCCTACATTCTACTGGGTGTCACTGAGATTTGGGTTCCTAACTTCCTCAGAAACTGCAAAAATCCCTGTCTTGTTCTGGATTTGCATTTCATCTGAGGAAAGGATAGCTGGCGGTTCACGCGCGGAAATAAGGTTAAGAACATTTCTAAATGAGCAAGGATTTGAAAGTCAATGAGTTACTCCCAGTTTACACCAAAGCATCTAAAAGCAGAATTTGCATACCCCATATTTTTTTTTTCCAAATAAAATGAGGTTTCTCCCACAGAAGAAAGCTAACATTTGTACTGAGCTGACTCTCCAGCAGAGACTGTTTTTGTCAAAGCAAAAATAATTCTTCTGGACCACATTCCACCCTCACGTCAGCCACTGTAAGCCTCCAGAGACTTCAGTGCAGTTGCTCTGGATTTATCTGGATTTACTCGCCCTGATCCTTGATGATGAATGGAGGAATTCAACATGCTCAGGAAAAAGATGGCCTCTACACGAGGTCGCTGTTGCGCTCCGCATACGAGTGAGGGATCAGCCACGCCAGCACACGGTCACCAGCACAAACCACTGCTAACATTTTATGAGAAAATAGACATCGTCCCAGAAATTTCTGGTACGGAGTGGAGGAAGCATCTCGGTACAGAGCCTGTTTCCATGAAACAAGGTGCACGAGATGCTACCGACCTGACCGATAGCCACATCAGGAATTAAAAAATAAAAAATACAGCAGGGTTTCTGAGTCATTTTAAGCCAAAGATAGAGAAATCATGGGCTTTCTTCTCTCTGTTACAAGACGAGACTTGTGGGGCTGAATTCTCTCACATTTACGCTTGTATAAACCTTGAGTAATTTTTTAAAGTCGCTATTTAATCTGTAGATTTTTCCAGGAAGAGGATCTGATCTACAGAAAATCTAAATCAATACCAGTTGGCTTTAGGTCAAAGACCTCAAGCACTAAGCACACCTGTCAGCTAGATCCACACAG
>JAAGAY010148340.1:0-15543 GCA_011801015.1 Ardeotis arabs
AAACCTCGAGCCGTTTTTCTTCTATTATCTCCCCCTGTTCTCTCGGAGGGTGGGGGGAGTGAGAGAGAGACTGCGTAGTCTGGTCCCGATCCGGGCTGAACTACGACATTAACCTATTTATTTTACACCGTCCACACAATAAAGAGGAATGGCATGAGCTGTCAACTGGCCTGATAAAGCCATTGATCCCAACCGAATCCTCCATGTACATCCCTTCAGTCACTTGTCCTCAGGAAGGAGGGAATATTAGTGCTTCTCCCCTGAGATGCATCTGAGGTTTCCCAGTGCCGACACTGCACCTCTCCGCAGGACTCCTGGCTGTATCAGCTGACAGCTCCCGTGACACTCAGACACTTCCTAGTGGGCAAGAAACTCACACTCCTTGGCTTCAGTGGATATTCAATTGCAGAAATAGCACAAATATCAACTTACAACATCTTAAGCCCTATTTCAGAGACAGATCAGAGCCTAAGGGCACTTTAAGTGGTGAAGTCTGAATTTAATCTGACTGCAATCACAAACACGACAGGATAAAGTTAAGCTTTATTGAGCTTGTTTTCCTCAAGATAACCTTTGCATAGGTTGCTCTCTAGTCAGAAGTTCAGTGATGGGAAGGAAACCTGCCAGAGAAAATCAGAACATGAACCCACACCAAGCAACTCACGCCGTGGTAAGACATTGTCTGGAACAAAATGCACCCCTTCAAAGCCTGGGTCTTTCCTTGCTGTGTTCACGACTGTAGTCTCCACATTATTTTCACCTCCAATTTGTTCTTGTTTTCTTAGCTGCATTCTTTATTTACTCAAAAGTGAAGTAACTTCTGTGTTTCTGACAGTCTAAAATGAAGCATGTAAGTACCTCAAAACTCTGTCAGGAAAGTAAGCACCAAACACAACATTGCCACAAAGCTAACAGACCTACAATTTTGGTGAGTCTCCTCTTTAAAATCAGGGTCATTTGACTCATACTGCTTTTTTAATGCATCTTTTGCTGTCAAATCAGGCATTGAAAATACACTGCCCACTAAAGAGAAGAGGTAGACACCACAGAAGAGAAATCTGCCAAGCAGTGATGAATACTTGGAAGCCACGTCTCTCCTGAGACGTCTCTGTCTTCCACCCTCATGCACGGACCATCCCTATGCGCTACTCACAGATGCCTTTACAAAGCCCAGGGTCTTTAACTGCACTGGCCCTGGATGCATGGCTTACTTGATGTTAAAGCATCGTGTCGGTATCACAAGAGGTAACACTTTCCTGAGTGGAGAGAAAGTGGCTTTAAGCCCACTTTGCATTTCTCTCTCTGAATGCAGGAGAAGGTAGGAGAAGAAGTGACCTGAGAGACTCTGGAGGCAGTAGAATCCCCCTGAGTGACTTCCTGGGGCAGACCCAAAGGCACACACACATCAGCGCATTTGCCTGCCTGGGCAGGATCCATCCATCACTGGCACCCAGGGCAAAGCTGCAGGTTTCAACGGGCCCTTCCACTGCAAGCTGCTGGAAAGCAGGGCTCCCCTTTGCCCTCTGCTGCCCCAGTCTTCTGCTTGTCCCCCAAACAGTTAAAAGGCTGCCAGGGCATGGGGCTACTGGGAGCCCCTTGGAGCCCAGGCAGGACTTTGGCTGCACAACCTGTGATGAGCAGCAACACCCTAATTCTCCTGCAACAACCCAGCAGTTTTGTCCACAACAACATGAAAAGAAGGCATGAGGACAACGCAAAGCTTGCACCAGGATGGATTTTATCCCTCTTGTAAAACAGACTGAACCCTCATCCTGAGAGCTGCTGCTTCGGAGCCATAATCTCTCCATGTATTTCTATGGGAAAGAACTGACCCCTGGTACAAATGCACACGGTGAAATCCACCACAGCAGTAGGAAGAAATTACATCATCTGCTAGCCCTGCTCTGTTTATCTGAAATTTCTGATGGTTTCATCTTGAAAACATGAAATAAAACAAATAATTTGCTCAGACTGACTTAATCTCAGTGACTTTCTCACATTCTGTGAAGTGGCCACCAAGGAAAAGCTTTCTTTAGAGATTTCCACACGGGGGAACATACGCAGCACTTTCTTTAAGTTGAAGATGAAAATGGCACTTCTCCACCCACAGCTGATACCCACACAGATCCAGCTAGATGGGAAAGGTGACCCAGCTCTGTGCAGGACCACAAGCCCATGGATGCTCTTCTCTCTACCATTGACACCAGCATGGAGCTTGCATGATGCCACTCTGCCGAGTAGAGAAATAGGACCTGGGTTTGGGAGTCACTGCATTGCGGCCTACCCACATTTATCCTTACCCTCATATGGAGGGCTTGCAGGTGAGCCAGCCTGTTCCCCTCTAGGCGGGCCTCAAACGATGTCCATGGGCAAGGTAGCAAAAAAGAGAGAGCATTGTTTCTAGGCTGTCATGCATTCCCTCCACCTCCGCTCCCCCTTCCCGCATCCCGGCAGCCTGAGCTAGCTTTGAAGTGGGCTGGCAGAGGACAGAAGTTGGAGTTAAGAGCACACGCTCCTGTGAGCCAACCTCTGTCCCCCTCCCTGCAGGCACAGCCATAGATCTCCGGGGAGGAAAACACACCTACTAAAATTGCACTGCTCATTAGGAGGCTAACTAAACCGTGGCAGCATCTTTATGCTACGCACCTGGATTACTTCTTATGAACCTAAATCTTCACTCCATTGCTCTGCTTTCATCTGAGTGAAATCTCGTTAAAATCAATGGCACGTTACAGAGGCAGTCAAGTGAAGAATGAGGCCCTGCGTCTTTCAAAGGCTGAGGAAAACATTGTGCGTAATTATCCTGATGGGAGATATGGACTACGCTTATGGAAAGTCACAGCAGGCAGCACAGTTCTGTATCTGCAGCGGCTTTCACTCCAACCTCATCAAGCAGTGGTTACCCACATCCATAAAGCACAAAGCTTTATATGCTTAGTTCATATTATTCACTTTATATGCTTAGGTTTCATTTAATGAAATACTCCTATTCAAACACCTAATTTCCTTCCAAACCTCACTCAACTCTTGGCTGCTGGGATGTTTTATGGCAGATCCTCAAAGCAGGAGAGAAATGCTAACCTTCTCTGTATGGGTCTGGGGTGGTGGGTTGTGGAGGGGAACTGGCAACTATCAGTCATCCTCACCTTTCCTTCCCCACTCTACAGAGCCTCTGAAAAACATCTTGGGCACTTTAACATCCACCAAATGGATCACATCAGTCATTTGCAGAAACAACAAGTGCTAACCAAGCCATAACTAGCCAAAAACTCGTGGCTTCAACTGTTGTTTAGATACCTGGGATCTTGAAAAGGAAAAAAAAAAACTTATTTTCATACACACACACCAAAAAAAAAAAAAAAAAAAAAAAAAAAAAAAAAAAAAAAAAAAAAAAAAAAAAAAAAAAAAAAAAAAGGGTCAGCAAGACATTTCTGAAGCAAAGATTAGCTTTGGATCCAAAGTGTTGGGAAGTTGGATGGTGTAGCTCTGCTTTTGGTTCATTCCATTATGCATATCACAGACTTCACCAAATTATCCTCCCTAAGGCCTCTGGATTACTTGCATGTGGGGGGTTGGTTTACACCTCTCTCTAAAACCATCTCAATATATCTAAACCTGCTCCCTTACCCTGTAAAGTAATACAGATTTTTTAATCTAGTGGAGATTCACGTGTTTACATAAAGTCTTTCCATTCTATCTCTAGCTGAAGTGCACGTTCAACTTTCCACTAGAAACTGCCAAAAATGCCTCAGACTCACAAAGTCAGGGAGTAGGAATTCAAGCTTCATCATGCATTGGAGGAAAACAAAACCTAAAACTCTCGATTTTTATTTCACATTGCAAAACTTTCATAAATCAGAAAAGTTTGAGAGTTTCTCAAGGTACAGGTATGCAAAGAACAAAACACTGGCTCAATGTTAGCCTCTGCTCTTTCATTAGCAGCTCTCAGAGATTTTCTTAACAGGGATTGGGAAAAGCACATCCTAAAATAACACAGTTGTTGCTTTTTCCTCATCACAAAAAAAAAAATTAAATGAAGAGCACTAAAATACTATTTATCTACCTGTAATAGAAAACTGTTCACAATTCATGTCTTGGAATAACATCATCCCTGATTCTTCTAAATAACTTTATTCCACACTATTTATTGTAAAAGATTTTTCAAAAAGTACATACGTAGCTTTGTACCATGGAAAGGGAAGCCGGCAGCACACACTTCAGGCCTCCCAAAGTGCAACGCTTTTAGATACTGGATAAAATCCATGCCGAGCAAATGGCCAGAAGAATATTATCGCTCTTCTTTGAAGCTCTGCACTCAGCTGGGCTCAGATAAGAAATGGATAGGCACAGATCTTCATTACTGATAAATGACCTGCTTATTTAATTTCATTTTCGGAAAGCAAACCCCAGCAGTCGTATTCAGAGCAATGTCTTCATGCAAAGCCCTGAGCTGTATTACGCATTACTTTATAACTGGTCCCATCATAGATAAGCAGCAGCCACTTGCAATCAACACATCAGTTTACACATTAAGGTCTGTTAGCTACTAGCTGGGATGGTCAGCAAGATTTTACTCAATTAACACCCTTGAAAAGCAGCTGAACATATTAAAAAGATGCAGGCACAGCTCTGCAGGTTTGTAAAAGACTATTTGTGCCCTCTTCCTTGGTTTATCCCAGGGACATCTAGAACTGCGAATACAAATATCTACAAAGCAACTGATGGTTTGGCCTCCAACGTTGAGGTGCAAAACTTATGGCCTCTCCCCATGCAGCAGAGAGCACCACTGACCAGTGCGATATACAGCAAGAGGGACATCTGGGGAAGAAAAACAACCCTTCAAGTCAACAAAGCCTCTGCAAAAATCAGGAGAGTAAGTCTCAGGAAAGACCATGGTAGACTTCCTGAGTCTTCAACAGGCCAGAGCTAGCAGCCTGCCGGAGCCACACCTTACCAATGCGCATGGACTCCTGTTTCATGTTATTCATGTATCCTTGTTTGAACAGCCAAAGTGGGAAATTTGGAAGGAGGGGTGGAGTGAAAGGATGCACTGATACAGTACACTCTCTGACTGCTGCTAGGTGATCCTCTAGCGCTGAGCTGGCACTGGTGCAGTTCAGAGGCAATGACGCTTTCAAATACCAAAACACTCATCTGGCATTGCCCACTTTAGTTGTGAGCTCTGAACATCCCGTCACCAACACTGGCCAGTCCCAACAATGAGTTCCTGCTGAAAACCAATCCTTATTTCTACATCAGTAATATCTTCTACCGTCACAGGGCTTCAACTAGGCCTGCATGGTACGCAGGGAGATGTTACTCAATAGAGTTATAAGCAGCCTGGATCTGCATGTTCTGCATGGCCAGCGCTGGGGAAACAGCCCTACAGTGACCGCAGGGACAAAGTCCTAGCTTGGATCCCTCAAACCAAGGCTGGCTGCTACTAGCAAGACAAAGAAATTCGTACTGCTTTACAAGTAGCTTAAGTGATTTGCTACCATCTTCTGGGTTGACCATCTCCTACCACTCAGTAGCACAAACATTTTGTTAAAGCAGCAAAGCTCCCCGAAACACAGTGATTCCCCTGCATACAAAGGGGCCCCAAATTACTCAAAAGCTCCTGCAGGCATTTCAAAGCTTCACTATTTGCCTTCTCTGTTTTTACATGGACTGCTTGCAACCATAATAAAAGTTTTAAAAAAAAAATTATACAGCACAAGCAGCTGAAAATATATGTTTGCAAGGGGCTCCTCTTGCTGCAAAAGCCAAACAGCTCCTTTCTCATTGCCAAAAGTCTTGAAAACCCTGTGGCTAATTTTATGGAGGCTCTTATGTTTGGATTCATACAGTCTCTTTCTGCCACCCTTACTGCAATTATTGGCAGCTTGTCAGGCTCTGGTCTTAAGAAAAAACTTGCTTGTCCCCAGGAAAAGGAGCAGGTAGAATGGTGGCAACAGGCTAAAAAGAATCTCTCCTCTCTTTTTAGACACACCTTCTTCTTTCAGAAACATCCATACTAACTCATCAGCTACTCTGATGCTTGCCCCCACCGGACCCTGGGGCCCATCAGTTATCCGAGCTCTTGCTTCAGCTCTCTCCACTGCGCTGACATCCTTCCCCTCTCCCTGCTGCTGCTACAGAAAAACTCCTTTCTTCTTTCATTTCCTCCTGCTCTTTGACAGATATATGGATGGTTCCTTCCCTCCATTGCTAATGGGGAGTGTGGAAACCATTCCCTCCCAGACCCGCTCCCACCGCACAGCGGTGTCCACAACAGCCTTCCCACATAGCTACGACTGCCCTGTGCTAGCACAACGTGGGGCGGCTAGCTTGTCACCACTGCAAGGGATGACTTGCGCCAATACAGAGCCATTTCTCTTTGAACCTCACTAAAGTGCTGCTCTGAAATCTATTTCCACACCTCCAAGGTTTCACACCCATTCCCATTCCCACGTCACATCATCAGCTACAGGTTTCCAGCCTGACTTGCACAGCATGATACCAAACACAAGCAGAACCTCACAATGTCTCATACGACTCATCATCCCTCCCTGAGAGTAATTTAAACAGCTGCTTTTTCAGAGGAAAGTGAGCGTGCTCACAGAGGTGTCTGGCCCTCAGCAACTGGCACATCTAAGGGAACGGCACATTCTGCGCTGGGGACTGAACTCCTGAGAGTAGCTGAGGAGCATGTATGGCCTGAGACATCTCGTGGCAATGAGCAGGTATTACCTTGCATTCAGCAACTGAAACCCAGCAGCTCTGATCCTGACTGCCAAGGGATTTCATGAAGATGACACGATGCCTGCTGAGCGGTCCCCTGACACTGATCGAAGGACGCACTCCAGATCGCAGAGGGCCAGCTTGCCTTACGGGTAGCCATAAAGAGAACTCAGTGCTCTGACACAGCAATAATTGCATTGCAAACAAAAAAGTACATTAATATACACACCTAGCAAGAAAATTTGGCTTGCTAATATTGCTGTTTAAGATTTAGACTTTTTAGGTTTTTAATTCTGTAGCTGTGCTGTCACAGAAGAGCTTCTTTTTCTGTTTTATTTCATTTTCTTTTGGTTTTGGTTTTTCAGGAAGACAGCAATTTCCTCTGTGTCTGCAAGCACCAGACCCTTCAAGGTGTGGATGCCATTCAGTATTTTCTTGGTGGGTCATCATGGTGGGAAAAGATATTTGGGTCTTTACAACCACACACTCCAAGCACAGCTCTTCCCTTCTCCTCTGTGTACATACAGCTTTGGACCCAAGACGCAGGAGAAGGGCTCCAGCATCACCAAATCTGCTCTAAGAGCCTACAACATAGCAAGTACCTAGACTGATGGTAAATCACTTCACTCACAAAGCTAAGGGCACAGGAGTCAACAAAAAGCAGGAATTAAACATAACTTTTTAAACGATCCCAAGTAGACTCCAAAGTTTATTGACTGGAATAAATGGAAAGCTGGGATACCTTATATTTGCAGGCTCTCCAAGCCTGTACTCATGGCCTCTTTCACCAGAGAACCATGGCCTGACCTCTGAGGTGAATTTATCCTCAAGCACCTCTCTGTGGTACAGCTGGATCAACACCTCCAGACTGGAGAGGCAGACACCAAGCCACACCAGTTTGCAGGGACAATCCAGCAAAATAATACGCATGTCCTTCTTTCAGCTGTGTCCAGTGACTTCAGGGAGTGCCACCGCACACTGCAGGTAAGCATGCACGTCAGTGTATCACAAAGCACAGCGCGATACACAACAGACAAGATGGGGTCTGCAGCAGGGCCCTGTGTCCTGAGTCGCAGAGGGGAACCTAAGCCCCTGTACCATTCTGCTTGATAGGACAAGAGGAAATGGCCTCAAGTTGTGGCAGTGGAGGTTTAGATTGGATATTAGGAAAAATGTCTTTACTGAAAGAGTGGTCAGGCACTGGAACAGGCTGCCCAAAGAAGTGGTGGCGTCACCATCCCTGGAGGTGTTCAAAGAATGTGTAGATATGGCACTCCAGGACATGGTTTAGTGGACATGGTGGTGTTAGGTTGATGGTTGGACTTGATCTTGAAGGTCTTTTCCAACCTTAAAGATTCTATCATTCTATGACCTCAGAGGACAGTCAGCTCACTACTTTGCAGGGATGCCATGTGCGAAGACAGCACAAAACCAGCAGACTCTTACTGAGTTTTGATAAAACCCTGCAGAGATACTACTGAGCATCTCACAAAATATTTCAGTCATTACTTCTTGTCTGGAAAATTTCAAGTGGAAGAGAACAGTGGCTTAGGTTGGGTAGTTCTCTGGCACCACAGCATAGAAAAAGCATTTTTAAATTGGGACCAGTGGAAACTCGGAAAGGTGAGAGGTCACTCTGAAAGTGTCTCAGGCCTATGAATGAAACCAAGTCTTCCGGCCCCCAGACCACCGTCAGCTTCATGCTCCTACAGCCTCTCCGTGCGTGAGCTGTGGGACCATCTGCAGAAGATCCAGCACTAAAGACCACACAGTTATGTCACCAAACTCAGCGTGGCTTCAAGAGGTGATGAAAGGGAAAGACAATCAGATTATGTCAAAATGCAGCTCAATCGCTCACGCAGGGCTGGATTCTGACACCGTTAGGTATTTCAGCAGGGCTGCCAGGTGAAGCAAGACACTACCTGGCAGGAATAATCCACCTATCTGGCTGCAGTCTGCGTGCTGTGATGCTCTCAGAGCTGGCCCAAGGACCTCAGCAGCACAGGCAAAACTAAACACTGGCTTCCTGAGGCTGAAAACGTGAGGCCTGGCTGCTTCCCAGGCTGCCGGTGGGGTGGCAGGAGTGGGCACAGGGTGCTGCTCCCATCCTCCCTTCCCTCGGCAGCGGGAGCATCCAGGGACTATGCGAGGGCTGGGCAGGTGGGTGGCAGGGCTTGGGATGGGCACTGAGCTCTGGGCACAGTGCATCGCCAGCCATGGCAGCATCACGTGCCAATCACATCTGCTGCTTTCTGTTGCAGGTATTTTAAGGTAAACTCAGTAGCTGTCCCCTGTTACCAGCTAAACCCACCCCAAGGATGCCACTCTGAGAGGAGGGTTAAAGCACTTCATTATAGAATACCAACATTTTTGTCTTCTTTTTAGAGATAAGGAAAAACTAACATTTCAGCTCCAGCAGTTCTGCATTTTTTCCCAAAAAAAAAGTTTCAGCCAAAATATTGCAGCCAGCTATGGAGTAAACATGATGACGAATAACCATTGGAGGAGCTGCCTCCTATTTTACAGCTGATGTATATATTAAGAACGACCGACTCCTCCAGTGGAAAAATAATCAGTTTAAGGCCAGAAGAATACAACAGTCGAAAAGATTTGCTGGAACTGGGACTGTTGCAAGATGCCCAAGAGGACTTGATGACTGAGTAACAGTGAAGTAGCTGTGCAGGAACAATGAAATACGAACACGCTCCACAGTCCTCAAAGGGTAATTTGCTCTGTTTAATGAAGAGCTGATTTGATGATCAAGTTACTCACTGAAGAGGGGTGATTTAAAACACACACTTCTCCAGACTTCTTTCTAATACATATAGTTAAATTTGGATGTACCTTTTAGGTTTTCTTCCAGGGCGAGGAGAAGCTTGGACTGATTTCCTCACAACAGGATTTCAGCATTTCAGCTGATGTAACTAACAATATTCCCTTTGTTTCGGAAAAGCTCTCCATTTAGAATACACAATTTCTACATGGCTTGGGTCTTTCTTCCACCTTCCCTGGTTTCTCCACTCCTTGGGGCTATCTCCTTTACATACAGACCAACTCTGCCAAAGGCAAGCCATTACACCGAAATGGAGCCACACACAGAGACCGATTTCAGAGGCACCGCAGCCCATTCAGCTCTCGCTGCTGCACAGGGGTGTGATGCAGCCCAGGTGCACACCTCGACCAGGCAGGCAGGAAAAGCTCCCGCGTCCCATGGAGCAGATGTAATTTATGAAGAGCTAACAGCAGGCCAGAGGTTAGGAGCTTGATGGGAGTGATGTACAGTGAATGCTGCTTGGGAGACTTACTTCCTGGACTGCATCAAAAGCAGCATGGCCAGCAGGTCAAGCGAGGTGATTCAGCCCCTCTACTCTGCTCTGGTAAACCCCACTTGGAGTACTGCATCCAGCTCTGGAGCCCCCAATATAAGAAGGATGTGGACCTGTTGGAGTGTGTCCAGAGGAGAAGAGGGCTGGAGCACCTCTCCTATGAGGACAGGCTGAAAGAATTGGGGCTGTTCAGCCTGGAGAAGACAAGGCTCTGGGGAGACCTTATAGTGGCCTTCCAAAGGGGGCCTACAGGAAAGATGGGGAGAAACTCTTTAGCAGGGCCTGTTGCAATAGGACGAGGGGTACTGGTTTTAAAACAAAAGGAAACAGATTTAGATTTTATATAAGGAAAAATTTTTTTACAGTGAGGGTGGTGGAACACTGGAACAGGTTGCCCAGAGAGGTGGTGGATGCCCCATCCCTGGAAACATCCAAGGCCAGGTTGGATGAGGCTCTGAGCAACCTGATCTGGTTGGAGACGTCCCTGCTCCTTGCAGGGGGGTTGGACTAGATGGCCTTTAAAGGTCCTTTCCAACACTAGCTATCCTATGATTCTATGATACAATCTACACAGATTTTAACTGTCCTGTAAATGGTGTGAAAGGTATAAAGCACGCTGAAGCTTGAACACAGCTTCTCCACGCCCTCCACAGAGGGGTGGAGAAGGAGGAGAGAAGACCTTATGTTACACCCTAGAGACCAGTCTCGGGGAACCGGGGAGGAAGAATCAGTGTCTGCAGAGCTACATGCGTCAGAAACCCAGAAGCCACATGCCTTAGGAGGGTAAGACATGGAACAAGAGGTCTGGAGAGAGGCAAGTACTGGGATCCCCTCTAGCATGAAGGAGGTGGAGGGAGCTCAGCCACCCGTACAGGTCTTGCTGGGGACCAGAGGCACATGAGCTATCCACACAACCCCCCATCTGCCCAGGCAAGCCAAGACTGTGCAACGAAGGAGCTACCATGTAAACACTGTTTGATTTTGGTCTTGTTCACTCTGCTACCAGCATGGCAGTTAAGCACCTAACCGTGTGGTCCACCATAGAAAAAGCTCCTTTCCATCACAAGCTTGTCTAAAGTTTAAAGAGGAACCAAGGAAACCTGACACTTTCCAGGTGCTTGTACGCCCCCAAAGGAAATTAATCCAGCTACGGAGGTGCTGCAGGCAAATGCTGCTGGTGCCTACAAGTAAGAATGAACGCGAGAGGTGGGATCAGAGCGTCAGGAGTCCATCTAGCCAGGTACAGAGCCAGGGCAAAATCCCCTCACTGGTCTAAGTGCCCCTTTAGTAAGAGGCAGTAGGAGATGCAGACTAAACCATGCTGTCCCTCTAAATCCCAGGCATCCAGGGTGTGGAGGAAAGCTTAGAAACGTGTGTCCCAGCGACTCAGAGAACAGACAGCAAAGCAAAATATCTCAGCAGTTCTTGTTTTTTAAATCCTGTTCTTTTTAAGCCACTGTCTTGATCTTGGCAGTGCTTATTTTGGCACAGCAGTTTGTGAACATTCAACACAGACTGGAGGTTTCGCAGCCAACAGCGCAGCAGAATAAGCGGCAGTATAGCAAAGGCATATAAGAAAATATAAATCTGAGTTCAAAGGCTTTATACCTCCCATTTCTTCAAGAGACCCATCACTCCTTTACTGCCCTGAAGACATAAGCCATACCTCTCCTTAGAAGCTACGATGTCAGTGCAAAAATAGAGAAAATACGGGTTCTCAGCCCACATGGAAGCAAAACTCGGGCTCATTATGAACCAGACGGAAAGGATCTCCCCAGCTTCAAGACGTGCTGCTCCCCTCTGGATCTCACTGCCTCACACCCAGGCAGGCAGTCAATCCCCATCTCCTGTGCTGGGCCAGGGCACAGAGAGGCACAGGCTGCAGAGGTGAAGTGATCCCTCGTCTTGGGGAATAATGAAAACACAGTTCCAAGCAAATAAAAGTTTAACTGCCCTCAGAGGAATAAAAAGCAATCCTGTAGCGCAACATACCAGCGAAATCGCTGCTGCTTTACGGGGCTGTGAAGCAGAAAAGGCAAGTGGCAGTTTGCGAGGGAGAAGAGTGCAACGGCGAGTGCCCTCTCAAGGCTGCGCAGGAGTGCAGTACGCCTGCAGTGGCGGGGAGAAAACTAAAAGGGAAAAAAAACAAAAAAAAAACCCAAAAAATAGTGCTGCAGGTTTTTTACTATTTGGCGTCACACTCAAGCTACCAAACACAGGCTCGCTCTAGAGGTCTTTGGTCAGGAAAAGGTTCCAGTCCTGGTGACATCTGAACCGCAGCAGTGTAAAGTTAAGAAACCCAGTGCCTGACACCAGCACATCCCAACACCACCTTAGCCACCCTCCTGAGCGCTTCCCCAGCGATGAAGAGAGCTAGGTACACAGTGACGCAGCTGCCAGCTGGAGAAACCACAGCTCCTAGACACACACCAGAAACCGAGCCTGGTGACAATGCTCTTTGCTTCATCAATCTGAAGACAACAGACCACCTTGCATGCGGCAGACAGCTCCACGCAACCTGGAGCAGACATGAAGTCCAGCCTCAGTTATCCTGAGACTCAGAAGCCACATTTACCATTTCAGTGTCCTGTGTGAGAAATATCAATGTCACTTGAGCACTGAATGTGTCTGGAGAGGTAAGCTATATTTTTTTGGAGCACATGAATGCTCACTCAATGCACTGGATCATACAGACAAGATCCCATTCCCTCCACAGGCACAGAAAATGCATGCCACGTCTTTATTTTTCTCCATGATCTACTTGGCCCTGCTCTGTTTTCTTTCTGTATAGCTCAGCTTCTGAAAGCGTCCTCTCAAGCACACGTCCAGCCAACCTTGGTCCATGTGCTGTCGGAAGAGCTGGAATTACAGACTTGGACGGCACAGGGGCTTTCATACCTCTGACACACCCAGAGGCTGGTACAGAGCTATACAGTTAAGACCATTAGAGCATTGTCCCAAATAACTGAGAAGATACATTCCTCAGAGCTAAATGAAGTGGAAAATTCCCTTGGAGACCCTTCTGCTTTCTCTGTTTATGTCACACAGTCTAGACAAGAAGGAGGGAAAAGGAGAGTTAGTGCTACTGTCAGCAAGGCTCTCGCCCTGAGCTCAGCCCCTTCTTAAAGTTCCTCCCAAACCTCCCCCACCGGCCACAGGTGGTACTTAAATATTGTCTGGGGAACAGCAACCAAGGAGGGCTTCTGCAGGAGGATGGCTTTCCACTGCCAATATGTGCTCTACACCCTTGCACCCGTGGGATGCAGCAGCAAGCAACAAAAACCTCCCCTGGCAATACACCGACGGGATCTGCCCCCAAACCAGCTCCAGCACAAAACCCTCTCTTACACCTTTTACCCCTTGAGAAAGGATTCCAGCACCCACCAGCCCTCCTGCCTGACACTGCACTTGCTCAGGGCACTGTCTGGGTTTAGTGCCTTATAAACCACTCTCTAGACTGGAGAAAGAAAGTGGTGCCTGCTCAGTGTGGCCAGCACATCACCAGGGACAAGGAGCACGTGTGCAGCCCACATCCAGTCCTGTACAGCCCCTCTGGGGGTTAACAGCATGGTGTTCCCATCGCAGCAGGTTCTGGTGTCCTCCAGAGGTCCGAAGCTGGGAAGCACGCAGCGCTCTGTGCGGTGCTCTGCCAAGACATTTGGGTTTGTTCAGAAATTGGCTTGCTTTTACAGCACATTGGTGTGGGACAGCAAATGAAGAAAGACTGTATGGATGTTACATCCAAAATTTTCAGTGAAGTTTTAGACTCCCCTAGAATCACTTTAGATGTTACACAGCCAGAGAAGCAAAAGCCTGCCTGTGTTCAACAGTGAATGCTTTTCCTCAGAGACTATGACATTTCCCATGGATGTCACCAAACCATCAGCACACGAACTCCCCGGCTCCCTTCCCTCCTTCCCCTCTCGCTTGCCAGCAAGCAGCCCCAGGGACGGCAGACCCAGTTCCCCCTCCATTCCCCTCCGCCACAAAGCAGCGCTACTGCAAACCCACTTCCAGCAGAGTGATCCCAGGCTTAACGCAGACAGGCACAGCACGGAACAAGAGACAGCAGTGGGTTCGTGGGCACCTGCCAGCGAAGCTGCCCTGTGCCCAGCCTCCTGCAAACACACTCTGCTGCTGCCCTAAGACTGTGCACCCAGCGACTGTGCGCCCAGTGACTGTGCACCCTATGACAATGGTGCATGACAATTGTGCACCCTCTGACTGTGTGCCCAATTATTGGGCGCCCTACAATCGTGCGCCCTACGAGTGTACGCCCTACAATTGCATGCCCTATGACTGTGTGCCCTATGATCATTATGCACCCTATGACTGCGCGCCCTGCAACTGTGTGCCCTACAATTGTGTGTCCTACGACTGTGCGCCCTGCGACTGCACGCCCTGCCAGCCACGCACCGTCAGCAGCCCACAAAGAGAGGGCTGCGCAGGGTCTTCCAACCGGGCTGGAAGATCTTTTCCCTGCCCCGTGTTCACCCGATCTCTCCACCCTGTTCAGCCGCGCACCAGGCCGGTGACACTAGGTCCTGCCCAGCCCTGAGCTGCCGGGAGGGCTGAGATACTCCCCTCCTCGACCGGCCGCTCCGCAGCTGCGGCACCAGGCAGGGGATGGAGCAGCCACCGCACCCGCAGCCGGGGTGCAGGTGTCCCCGCACCGCCCCGGCAACCCCAGCCGTTAAAACCCGGTGCTGAAACGCCTCCACACGTCCCTCCATCCCGCGCTCCGGTGCAGCTTAAAGCAGAAGCCGAGAGCCCGAGGAATCCCAGCTGATCCAGGCTGCGATCCGCCGGGCTCCGGCGACGGGGATGAAGGAAAAGCGGGGTCTAGCCTGGCTTTCCCGGGGGTCCCCCAGACCCTCGGTCCCGGGTTCGCCCCGGCTCTGCAGACACCTCCCCACCTCCCCGCCCCGTCGGGTCCTCCTGCCCAGCCTGCGGGAGGGCAGCGCTGCAGCGATCGGTCCCCGCACCGGCACCGGCGGAGACACCGGTACGAAGAGGGGGTAGGGGCAGGTGCCGCCGCGTTGCCCCGGAGCAGCCCCCTCAACCCCTTTCCTCGCAACCCACGGAGGCGAGCCGGGCACGCGGGGCGCAGGAGGCGGCAGCGACGACACGCGTGGGCTAGCGGGCGCTCACCCACTCGCGGAGAGGAGCGGAGGCAGCTCCGGGCGGGTGCTGCCTACCTGGAGCGGCGGCGGGCAGGAGGGCGGCCAGGAGCAGGAGGGCGGCCCAGGGCCGCGACGGGGCGCGGGGGGCGGCGGGCCCCGCCATGGGGCCGGGGGTCGCGGGGTGCGGCGGGAGTGGCGGGGCGCGGAGCTGCCGCCCGCCCGGCGTCCGTCTCGGCGGGGCTGCCCCGCTGCTTCTTGCGCGCCCCGCCGTCTCCTCCTCTCGGGCGGCCGCCGGACTGCAGCGGGGCGGCCCCGCGGAGGCGGGACCCGGCCCTCCGCCCCCCTTCCCCTCCGCCCCCCACCCCCCCCGT